>PVHX01012128.1:0-60757 GCA_004024805.1 Geosciurus inauris | reverse complement strand
GCCCCTGAGTTCAATCCTCAGTACCAAAAAAAAAAAGAATCAAGCCCATAAACCTGGGCTCCTGGAGAGACAACAAAGCCTTCTGCAAACTAGAGTACACGCCAAGCATGACCAGAAAGGCAAAGTGAAGGCAAAAGCCTTAGGGTCACCAGGGTGGAGAAGCCCAGATTTGGGGCAGGGTAGGGATACACCATGAATGTCATCTTTCAATCCCCAGATCAAGAGCTCTCCTGGAAGGGAGGCTGGATTTTGTAACTCCTATGGTCCTTTGTATTCTGAGATGCCAGGAGAGGTAGAAGGCAAAAGGTCATAGGAGAGGGTTGTACTCCCCAAAAAAACAGTAAGGTGGGAGCTAAGGCATGGTAGAGCGTGTGGCTAGCATCCACAAGGCCCTGGATTCAACCCCAGCACCAAAAAAGTAAAGAAAGAAAGAAGTAAAGAAAACAGTAAAGTGATAGGCTGGAAAGCTCAGAGAGAGAATATGGAAAGTACAACAGAGTCCTCCTTCAACCTCAATCGGTGTTCAACACATGGGAGAACCAGGGGTCACTCTATCCTGGCTTTAGAGATTAAGAAAGGCCCAGCCGGGTGTGGCGGCGCAAGCCTGTAATCCCAGCACTTGGGGAGGCTGAGACAGGAGAATCGCGGGTTCAAAACCAGCCTCAGCAACGGCAAGGCACTAAGCAACTCAGTGAGACCCTGTCTCTACATAAAACACAAAATAGGGCTGGGGATGTGGCTCAGTGGTCGAGTGCCCCTGAGTTCAATCTCCAGTACCAAAAAAAGAAAGGCCCCTAACACTGAATACAGGTTTTGTTTGTTTGTTTTTCACCAGCCCCAGGACCAAGGGTCTATGAAGTTCCATATTCCCAAGGACAGAGAGGAAAAGGGAGAAGGTCAAGAAGCTGGGAGCCAGTGTCCTCAGGTCCTTCCCATCTAGGCTCCCCTGCCCCAGGGTTGGCCTCCTTCTCACCCCTTCTAGCCCACTGGCCTTCGTCTACTTCCCCTCTGACTGACCTAGCCCTCAAGAGTTCGGGAACCTTTGCATGTTATCTCAAGCATGCCAAGGAGTAGAGGGAGACAGAAAGGGAGGAGGAGGTGAGAGGAGGGAAGGGGCTGTTACCCACTCTTTATTTCAAGCAGTGGCTTGCCATGGCAGTGCCAGGAGGCAGGTCTGGAGATTCCCTTCAGACTGGAGACACTGGCTGCATAGACCTATATAAGTCTGTGTCTGTTTGCTCAGCCCAGTCTGCACTGGGAGGGGCCCAGGCCTGCTGGGGAAGTCCCAGGCAACAGAACTTGTTTGAGGGCTCTCTGGTGATGGGGGGGGGATGCGAGGACAGGGGTGGAGAAGCTGGGACATATTCCCCAAGGAAATGAGTCTTATGACAGGAAATCAAGTGGAAATTATCCATCAGGTTGTTTCTGATAGGCTCTATGTTTGCCAGGGCTGAGGATAGCCTGATGTCCCAAGAATCACTCCCTCTCCGGCTCTGCTCCATCCCTGGTGCACAAAGACAGAAGACCTAGCACCAGAGAAGACAGTTCCGGAGAGGGGAGAGGGTGGGAGGACAGCATCTGTTTCTTCCACCCTCACTCAACACCTGCCTGCTTCCTCTGTGTCTACAAATGTATTTTGTGTGTGCGCATGTGGATGAAGAGGGTGGAGACCAAGTTCTGATGGGGTAAACTAGGAACGGAAGGGAGCCCAGGCTGGAGGCAGGGCCCACGGGGCACAGGATGTGGTCTATGAGAGAATGAGCTACACTTCTCCTTTGCTAGAGTGGCCCCTCCTCCTCCCCTTTAGGACTCTTCTTACTATTCTGCCCAGGGAACAGTCCATGGGGTTTCAGGGGCCTAAGCATAGGAAACATTCAGGGAAGACCAACAGCCCAAAAAGCAGAAGAGAGTTCAGAATGATTTTGGCTGAAGCAGTTTGTCTGAGTTAGACAGCAAGGAGGTGCGGAGGGCAGGGTAAGGGCAACTTTGTTTCTGTCACTTCCCCTTTCCACTCCAGGCTAGGAGCACTCTGGGGAAAAGGGACAGGAGATATCTGGATGAAATGAAACCTACCTGGTCTAGAACCAGGGCCCTTAAAGGACCAAGAAGGGCACACAGGGGTTCTAAGGAAGCTGGGATTTTCCCACTTCCCTACACAAGGAGCCCTGGCTGCACCCTGAGCGGGAATGCTAGGGGAGGAGGCTGAGAGGGGGCAGGAGCTGGGAGGGGCCCTGGAGTTCTTGGTAGTTTTCCCCAAGAGTCCACTCACTTAGACAGAGCCCTACGGAAGTACAGAATAACATTTGGTCTTTGTCAAAAAACAAGCAACGGGGAGGGGAAAGAGAACAGAAGGCAAGTATCACACAGCTGCTGAGGTCAATCTGGAGCTTGGGGGTTGGAGGGGGGCCTGGGAAGGATAGGAATGGCTTGTGGGGCTCACCCATTTCCTGAACTCACTCACAGCATAGTGAACAAGAAAAGCAAAGAGGTTTAAACTGGTTCTCCCCAGAACAGTAGGGGGAGTGTGTGCCTGGGCCAGCCTGAGTGTTTACAGGTGGTCAATCACCTGCTTGAAGAAAAACGCACTCTTTCATCCAGCCCCAGGGCTCTGGCCTTGAAGATAAGAAGTGGAGGAGGCTGCTCACACCCCAGCCTAGGCTGGGGTGGAGCTGGGGAATGCAATCCTCCCCTCTCCTGATCCCCACCCCCAGCTGCCAGCAAGGTTATAGGTTGCCTTCGCAGCAGCTGAGGCCTGACTCACCTATCAAAGTAGAGACCCCCACCAGCTACCAACAGTAGACACTAGGCTGCAGAGAGCATGATTAAAAGGATTCTGAGGGCGGGGAGTGGAAGAAGAGTCTCCAGGGGGCCAGCACTCCCGGCTAGGAGATACATTTCCTTTCAGCAACTGCCTCAAGTCCCTCCCCAGGGAAAGCAGAAATTGAAAAGGGAATTCTAGGATCCCTATGAGGTCACAGGCTCCAAAGTGACTTCACAGACACAGGAAGGAGAGAGAGTCTCAAATAAGGGGGTCAGGGATAATGAGCTGAGCGGAAGAGCTTAAGGAGAAGAGTTAAAGGAGGTAGATTTGCTTCTTTCCCATAGGCTGGCTGGGTGAAGAGTGGACCGAGGACTTTAGGGGGCGGGACTACCGCAAAGGAAGCAAAACATCCCGTTGTTAGAAGCGATCCATGGGAAGGGGGTGCCTGGGGCTGCTCAGATCTCGGTGGAACGGGGGAAGGAGATGGAGACGACGAGAAGGGAGAGAAAGGTGTAGTTAGGAAAGCCCATGGGGGCTGCTTTATGGAACGATCAGAACTAAGGTTGAAGAGGTCATGCAAATGAGCCAACCAGGTGAGGGGCGGGATCACTCTACAGGTGCGCAATATGCAAATAAGAGGGGAAGTGTCTCACAATGCTCAGCCAGAGACTCTGGGTGTTCTGTGCAAACTAGAACTGCGCTCATTGTCCAGTGGTTCTTACGGCGGGGAGGGGGTGGTCGCAGTCTTATGCCAATCAGAAGGGGCGTGCACTCGCACTGCCAGGTGAAGGGGCGGGTCAAACTCGCAGGCGGGGGGGGGGAACAAGAGGGGGCGGGGCTATGCAAATGAGGGTCGCAGTTAGCCCCTGGGCCGGGCGCACTCACCAGCCTGGGTGATGTCTGACAGGTCGTAGCTGCGGGCCGCGCCCCGGGGGAAGTGCTTCAAGCGCCGGTTAGACAAGTTAAGCGTCCCGGTGGCCACGGCCTCCTCTAGGGCCCGCTCTGCGCTGCGGCTCCCGGGCAGACCCGGAGACCCTGGCACGGAGATCGTGGCCGCCGACTCCTCACCCCCGGCGGCGAGAGGGGCCGCTACTGCCGCCGCCATCCGCTCCCGGCGGCTCCCGCTGCCTGACTGACGGGACCGGCCGTCCCTCCTTCCCCCTCCCCCTCCTTGGAGCCGCCGTAGTCGCCTCAAGGGGGAGGAAACGGGGTCAGGGACTCGGCGGACCAATCGTGGTCTGGAGAAGCGTCGGAGGCGGCTAATCAGAGCCCGCCCGGGGGGTGGAGCCTCCGGCGCAGGAGCCAGGCGAGGGGAGGGAGGGGGAGAGAATGGAGCGCTCGCCAACGGCCGACGCTCCGAGCCGGCCCACCCCGCGCAGCCGCATCCAATCACAATGCTCAGGACTGGAGATGAAGCCAATCAGGTCCTACCAGGAGGCGGGGACACCAGTGCTCAACTAAGAGGGATTGAGACTGAGGAGACCGCAAGCCCGAGGCGCGTGGTCCTCTTCTAACGAAGACCAATCGCAAGCAGATACAGGCGAGTGACTGTCAAGAAGGCCAATTAGCGCCTCCGGAGGGAACCTGGCCCGGCCTCTTCTCTGAGGGACAGCTCTACCTACCAATAGCATGGGCGAGAAGGCGGTCCCTTCGCTAAGGAGGAGGCGGGTGAGCTAGAACTTTGAGACTGAGGTAAAGAAAGTGAGCGCCGAGCGCTGGGCCGGATGGGAGCGCAGTGCAGGGACTGGATAGGATATGCAAGTTGAACGTGTTAGGGAAGCTAGCCCGCGTCGAGGGCGTGAGAGAGGCCGACGGGAGCCCGAGGCCAGCGCATAGCGTTGGTCGCAGCTGTAGAGGCCGCAGGGCCATTTCCGGCTGCGGAGTCTGAGGATCCCCGAGCAGAAGGCGGCGGCTTTCCCGAGCCTATAGACGCCCAGCTCGCCCAGCTCGTAGAGGGGGAATGGCGTGGCCTGCCAGCTTCACTAGAGGAGCTCCCCTGGGCAGGAATGGTGATGACCCGACCCGAAGATTTTAGAGGCTAGAAAGGACCTCATGGTGTAGAACAAGACCACCGTTTTTCGGATGAGGAAACTGAGGCAGAGAGCAGTTGATGAGTTAGCAAGAGCAAACAGCAGGACTCTGCTGGCACCAGAAGCCAGGTCTCAGTCCTCTCCATGGGGCCCTTCCTCACTCCCTCTGCTTTTAGAGTGGACATTGTCTATTTGAAATCTCTTGTTTACTTCTCGGCATGAAATGAAGTAGAGAAAGGGAACCAAATGCAAAAAGGCAGCAGAAAGTGCTTTTTCTGACCCCTTGAAAATCATAACATCCTTTGCAGTCACATAAGACCCTAATAGAGTCCACTTCGTATGCCACTGGTTGCCCGACCACCAATAACTGAAGTTGCTTTCTCCTAAGTCACATCTCAGATGATGATGTGTCTAAACGTTTGTTAAATTGTTAAAATTAGGTGTCCCGAAGGAGCAGTTTGCTAGTTACCCTAAATAAGAAGTTGGAGTGGGTGGTGAACAGTCCTGTTGGTTAGCTAATCAAAGAATGGATCTGTAATCCTTTGCGGTGCAGGCTGGTTGTCTAACAGGACTTAGCCCCTGGAAGAGCCAGCTACTCCTTGGATTTATTGTTGTAGACCTTCTGCCCCTACCTGGTCAGATACAACCTTAGCTCCTGCTATTTCTCCTGAATGTCACCCCTCACAGAAGCAGCTGAAAGCCTAGGAGAACATCTAGGAGATGCTCAAAGCTTTCAGAGCAAATCTATCCATATTTCCCACTTTAATAGCTTGTCCCTTTATACATGCAGGGATATTACTGGTCCTCAAGAAAGCAATCTGCTTTTGGATGTGTTTTCTTGAGATTGCAAAGTTTGTGCCAAATTGTTCCCACATTCATCTGGTATGTGCCATTGTGAGCAAAGTAGTCAGAGCAGGGTCCTCTTTCCTCCTCACCTATAAAACTGAGTTTATACTTTTTTTTTTTTCTTTTCTGAGTTTATAGTCCCTGGAGGCCCCAGCCTGCTGAGATGTGAAGGATTCACCAGTGTTTCTCTACAGAGATAGTGCTGAAAGGGTGTCAAGTGGGAAAATCTCCTACTATTCCCTGAAAGTCAAGGCCTCATCTACCAGTAGTTTACACACTTTATTTCTCTAGTAAAATGCATATCCCATGAGCAGTCCAGTAGCTAGAGCTGAGCTAGAACCCAGGAGCCAGGTCCCCAGCTAGGTTAAGGAGAATAGGTCACAGTGGCTGGACAGTGAGGTCACAGAGAGGTTTATTTGTCCCAGACTCCATGGGGGAGGGGCCTAGGAGGTAGAGGGGCCCCAGAGGTCCCCCAAGCCCAGGCAGGGGACATGGTGTGGGAAAGGCAGCCAGGACAGGGGCCAGGGAGCTGAGTACGGGGGGCCAAGGGGCCCGGAGAGATGAGGGCAGGAGCAGGGAGGGAACAGGCAGGATGGTGAGGAGAAGCCGGAGACAAAAGCTGCAAAAATTGACCGGGCTGTGCGGACGGGAGGAGGGGCTCAGGGTGAGGGGGTGGCAAGGCAAGGGAAGGGCAGGGACATGATGGCAGCAAGAGATCTGGGGATGGATTATGTCAAAGAACAAGGCAGACAGGGAGGGTTGGCCCATGGACCTGGAGAGAGATGGGAGGATTTGACAACACAGAGCTGGAGTCAGATGAGCCCCAACAGGAATTCATGAAAGACAGGTCAAGAGCAGGGAGAAAAAGAGATGGGACCCTCACAGGACTCCCATACTCCCCCTTTCCCTCTGTAGGTGAAGCGGAGCTGCCCTTCTTGTGGCCCAGAGCCTGGGGGCGAAGAGAAGAAAGGGAGAGGGAACCCTATTTCTGTTCAATTGTTTCCCCCAGAGCTGGTGAGTCTCCGGAGCTGAATTATTGAGAATGAAGGACTGAGGGGCCAGACCACTAGGTGCTATCAATGACCTCCACTTCCTCCCTCCTGCCTCCAGGTGGAGCATATCATCTCATTCCTCCCAGTCAGAGATGTAGTTGCCCTAGGCCAGACCTGCCACTACTTCCACGAAGTGTGCGATGCTGAGGGCGTGTGGAGACGCATCTGCCGCAGACTCAGTCCACGACTTCGAGAGCAGGGTTCTGGGGTCCGGCCCTGGAAGAGAGCTGCCATTCTTAACTGTACACCTTCCCCACCACCTCCCCCTCTCCTTGCTTCTGTCCTTTCTTACTCTGGGAACCCTCCTGCTCTATAAAGTTGCTTGCTGACCTCTGCACTCCCTGTCAACCTCCCAGCCCTTTTCTCTGGAAGAAATTGGTCAGATTCAAACATAATCCCTTGAGTTTCCTCCAAGAGAATGAAGGACTGAAGGGCCAGACCACTAGGTGCTATCAATGACCTCCACTTCCTCCCTCCTGCCTCCAGGTGGAGCATATCATCTCATTCCTCCCAGTCAGAGATGTAGTTGCCCTTCATTCTCCAATATGCATCCTTCCCTCCCACAGCCCCCATTAGCATCCCTGCCAGGTCTCCCTCCATGTACCAGCTCTTCTAAATCTATTCCCCAAACCTGGAGTTTTCCCTCCTTTTCTAAACCAGAGTTTCTGAACCTTGTCACCACTGACAGTTTGGTGAAGTAATTCTTAACTGCGGGATGTTTAGCTACAGCTCTGGCCTCTACCCACCAGGTTCCAGTTGCACCTCCCCTAGTTACAACAACCAGTGTCTTCCAAGGGACAAAATCACCCCTAGCTTGAGAACCATACTGTAAACCCCTTCCACTCCAGGGAGCCCCTATCCAATTACTTCTTTCACACACAGGGAGATTAGGGGAGAAGACTGATCCAGAAAGCAGATCCACAGCTGGGGGTGAGGGAAGGTTACTGGCCTTTCTTGGTCGTTCATTTTCACTTCTCTTTCTGCCTCATTTCTATGGATTTGTTCTTATGTTCCCTTGATGACACTGATGCAAGGTCGGATCAAAGAGGTGCTTACTTACAAGCATGTGTCTGACCCTGGGCTGAGGCAGGGAAGATGTAGGGTATAATCTAAGCTTTCCAGGTCTCCTTTGGAAGGGAATCTATTCCCCAGTTCTGGGTATGAGGAAAAGTTTAATATAAAGGCGTCTGAGAGATCTAGTTTGCCCAAGTTCTGACCCATCTGCCTTGTGTCATTGACACTCTTTAACCTTTTATCTCCTTTCCTTCTCCAGACACAAAGGGCCTGTATTTTCAGGCATTTGGTGGCCGCCGCCGATGTCTCAGCAAGAGTGTGGCACCCCTTCTAGCCCATGGCTACCGCCGTTTCTTGCCCACCAAGGATCACGTCTTCATTCTTGACTACGTTGGGACCCTCTTCTTCCTCAAAAACGCACTGGTCTCCTCCACCCTTGGCCAGATCCAGTGGAAGCGGGCCTGCCGCTATGTTGTGTTATGTCGTGGAGCCAAGGATGTGAGTAGCAGAACCGTGGTACCTAAAAACCCACCCCCTCCTCCAGGGTCCTGAGGCCCTAGTCCTGAGGTGTCCTTAGGACACCTACCCTCTCTTACTAGAAATCTGAAAACAAGCCTTCATTTCCCAACCCTCGATGCAAGTACCTCTTCTCCCACCCCAGGATTCACTTGCTTCAGCCTCATCCCTTTCCCAGGCCCTAGATCCCAGACACTCTCATCTATCTCCACAGTTTGCCTCAGACCCAAGATGTGACACAGTTTACCGTAAATATCTCTACGTCTTGGCCACTCGGGAGCAGCCAGGAGTGGTAGGCACAACCAGCAGCCGGGCCTGTGACTGCGTGGAGGTCTATCTGCAGTCCAGTGGGCAGCGGGTCTTCAAGATGACGTTCCACCACTCCATGAGCTTCAAACAGATTGTGCTGGTTGGTCAGGAGACCCAACGGGCTCTATTGCTCCTCACAGGTATGACCTAAAGCAATGGTTTGTAAATGTGTCCTGCAGATTCTTCAGGACCTAGTGCAGGGGACAGGGATGAGACCTCTCAGGATCTGCATGCCACCTGCTCTGGCTCTCAATCCAAACAGCTTTGCTTTTATCTGACTCCCAGTCTAGAATTCTGCATCCTATTCCATATGAATAAAGGGCCCTGCTGCCAAAAAATAAGTCTGGAAACCACTGCTCTAATGAATGCCTGATTTTTAAAATTCTAATCTCCCCAACTTCCATGCCAGGTACCTCACTTTATACCCTAAGCTGTCCCCCACTGCCCAGTGTCCTTTATACTTGACCACACCCTCAAGTCTAAACTCCTGTTGACTTCTGAATGCCAGGCAGGGCCCTAAATCCCCAGACTTCATTCTTTCCAACACTTAAATTAGATTCTGCCACATCTAACTCTTGGTTTTCTCTCCATCTCTCATGCTGAAATATTTCCTGATGTATTTTTGCAAGTGTGTCTGTCCATTTTTATCCAGCCCCATTCTAGAGCAGTAAATGTTTCACCCTGCATGACTTAGGGAGTCCACTGAACATTAATATGGATATTGTTGAGTCCCCTCCCCCACATAATTGTATGACTACCCTCATTCCTCAGAGGAAGGAAAGATCTACTCTTTGGTAGTGAATGAGACCCAGCTGGACCAGCCACGCTCCTACACAGTTCAGCTGGCCCTCAGGAAGGTGTCCCGTTGCCTGCCTCACCTGCGTGTGACCTGCATGGCTTCCAACCAGAGCAGTACCCTCTACATCACGGGTAAGAAGCATCTCACTTCTTCTCAAGATCCCAGCCTTGAATAGCCCTTCCTTAAATAGCTGACACCCCTTGTCCTTATTCCAGCTCTGTGACATGAACCCCTTAGGGCATCCTAGTGAAAAGATATGTCGAGGTTCCCAGGCATCAGAGCTGATGCGTTTCTAGTGGGTGTGAGACTCCCCGGATCTGGCAGCTTTCATCCCAGGTGGGGTCTTATCCCTAGGAAACGGGTGCCCAAAGCTGCTGAGCTGAGGGCTCCCAACCCCCCAGACCAGGGGGGAGTGTATTTTGAGGTGCATACCCCGGGGGTGTATCGTGATCTCTTTGGGACCCTTCAAGCCTTTGACCCCTTGGACCAGCAGATGCCACTCGCTCTCTCACTGCCTGCCAAGGTAGGATCCTGGAGGGATGGGGCAGGCCAGAGGGGTGGGGCTTTAGGGATTGGAAGATACCAAGGGCCTGAAATATGAACAGAAATCAAATGATTGATCAGAGAGGGACAAGGGGACTTAGGGAGTGGAGTAACAGAGGGCAAGGCCAAAAGAGGTCAGCCTGGGGGATGGCAGGTTAGCAGTTGGAGCTCACAGTTCCTCTGGAGGGAGCCCAAGGCCCACCTGCTCTTTCTGTCTTACCTCCTAGATCCTATTCTGTGCTCTTGGCTACAATCACCTTGGCCTGGTAGATGAATTTGGCCGAATCTTTATGCAGGGAAATAACAGATATGGGCAATTGGGAACAGGGGACAAAATGGACCGAGGGGAACCCACACAGGTAAGATTGTTCCCCAGCAACTTTCATTCCAACCCTCTTTCTCCAATTCCCTAACCCCTGCATCTATCCACTTTTCCAATTTCCACAGAATTCACTTTTTCTTCCCCAAGAAAGTTAAGCCAATCATTAGGTAATGCCTGTGATATTGTTGCTTAACCAGGGTTGGCATTAGGATGTCTGTTCTGTGTGGTACACGCTGTTACTGTAATGGGAATTTAGTGAAGGTGTGAGCTGGGGGACCTGCGTGGGCTAGAGTAACTAGAAGGAATGAGATGCGAGCAGGGTCTTGTGGGTTAGATAGGACTCACGTGGGGATAGAGGAAGGTACTTTTTGTTATGACGATGGGGACAGGGATGAAGCTTGTACGTAACCTGGGACAGTTGAAAGACTAGCCTGATTAAAGGGGAGGATATGTTGGAAATCAGTGAGATATGAGGTGGTATCCGTATAGTTCCAAGCCTGGTAGATGTACGGAAGAATCATTACAGTTTCTGGAACAGAACGCGGCCACCAAGGGGTGACCAGACAGGTCAGCTGACCATAGTGCAGAGGAGCTCTCCAGAGCAGGAAACCTACCAGGAAGCTGGTGTAAGGGACAGCAGTGCTTGAGACAAGGACCTGGGCTCTAGTATGTGGCAGTGAGAATGGAAAGGAATGGGTGGGTATAGGAGATGTTTTAGAAGAAAATAAACAGAGACTTGAAACTGATTATTGCTTTGAGGAAAAACAGTATGAACTTAGCCTTTTTTCAGTAAGAACAAAGCATTAAATTGGAAATGTCTAGCTGGCAGTAAGATTCCACATTGAAACAAGGTTGAAATGACAAACGCAAATGTAGGCAGTAATCACAATTATAAGCAGGGAAATGAAGAAAAGACGTCTCCAGGACAGGAGGTATGCCCCTCCAATGCCACATCCCAAAAACCCTGGGTGCAGAAAGTTTCTTTTTAAATAAAGTACATGAGAGGGTGGTAATAGAATGTGACAATATAGGAACACATTTACTGACATGGGAAGATGGTTGTGCCATATTTTTAAGTAGAAAAAAATACTGAATAGTTGGGTGTGGTGACATATACTTGTAATCCCCATGAGGCTGAGGCAGGAGGATAATAAGCTCAAGGATAGCCTGGGCAATTCACTGAGACCCTGTCTCAAACTAAAAAGGGCTGGGGATATAGCTCAGTGGTTAAAATGCTTCTCTAGCATGTGTAGGCCCTGGGTTCAATCCCCAGTGCCACAAAAAATATAAAATAAAATCTTAATGATACTGATTATATAGTGCAATCCCATTTTTGTTCAAAAATATGTAATTTATGTGAATTTGTTTAGTCAATAGTGAAGAATATCCAGCAGATGCTAATAGGTGGCAGTGGGATTTCCAGGGATTTTAAAATTTTTACTTGCCAATACATTGTCATTTTCCTTTAGTGACCCTAAATTACTACACATGTCTTTGGAATTAAAGTTCTAAAAGTCTCAGGAGAATGAGCATATGGGAGAAGTCCTGAGATTTAGCAGCTGGGAGGCTAAGTGCCTTTGGAAAGAGCATGTCAGTAGTGTCGTAGGGAGAGAAGCCAGATCAAAAGGAGGTTCAGGAAAGACTAGCTGTGGTAAGGAACAGGATGGTCAACCTCAGACTGGTCACATAGCCAATTTGACATCACAGAAAAGGGATATAGGACACAACAGAAATCAGGTGATCTTTTTTCAAACTAGTGTGGCCATTTTCAAAGATAATGATGGAACAAATTGAAAATGCTAGAAGGAAGAAGGGGGATAGTAGAAGGAATGTCTCCTTGGGGCTAATATGGAATTGCACAGGGAGGGAGAGGAGGTTAAACTCTCGGAAAGAGGAAGGCTAGTTCCCCATGAGGCTGGAAGGCTGGATGGCACAGACCTGTGGCCTGAAAACAAGGGAGTAAAGTAGATAGCATACCCCAGCCTCAGGCAAGAGCTTTTTTTCTGAGGAGCAAGGATAAGGTACCCACAGAAGTGCCATGTACCCCATGTCATTAGATTGTTGGAGAATACAGGGGTACCAGGAAGGGACAGATTACTGCTGTTCTGCATTTGGCAGTACAGACCTCTTGGGGAAGGAGAGCAAACTCCCATTCCTTCCCTTCATTAATTATAATCAGCCTGAGCCTTCCAGTTAACCACCTCTGATCTGGGCTCCCCAGCCCCCTGATGTTCCCCTGTCAAAGACCCTGGCCATGTGTCTTCAGGTCCATTATCTGCAATGCCCCATTGCCCTGTGGTGTGGCCTCAACCATTCCCTGGTGCTGAGCCAGGGCTCGGACTTCAGCAAGGAACTTCTGGGCTGCGGCTGTGGGGCTGGAGGCCGCCTCCCTGGCTGGCCTAAGGGGAGTGCCTCCTTCGTCAAGCTCCACGTCAAGGTCAGAGCAGAGTGAAGCAACGGGCAACCAGGGAGGGCAAGAGCAACAGAGCAGTACCCCATAGGACTGTAGCTGGGACTCCTACAGGGACCCAGTGGTCCCATTTCCCCAGCACCATCCACCTCCCTTTCCAGCCACTACATGGCTCTCTCCCTTAGCAGACCCTGCTGGCCTTGTTCAACCTTGCATACCTTGGCAGGTAGCCAGCTGTAGCTCAGTTGCTGGCTCAGGGCTGGTCTGAGAGGGCGAATATAACAGTGGATTAGCCCAGCTTTCTGGGAGCCCCAGCAGCATAAGCCACACCCCTTCTTTCCTCCTAGGTTCCTTTGTGTGCCTGTTCTCTCTGCTCCACCAGAGAGTGCCTCTACATGCTGTCTAGCCATGATATCGAGCACTACCCTGCCTATAGGGACCTGCCAGCCAGCAGGGTGGTGGGGAGCCCTGAACCCAGCCTGGGGACCGGAGCCCCCCAGGACCCTGGGGGGGCAGCCCGGGCCTGTGAGGAGTACCTCAGCCAGATCCACAGTTGCCCCACCTTACAGGACCGCATGGAGAAGATGAAGGAGATCGTGGGCTGGATGCCCTTGATGGCCGCACAGAGGGATTTCTTCTGGGAGGCCCTAGACATGCTGCAGAGGGCTGCTGGCGGTGTTGGCCCAGGCCCATCAACCCCCGAGAGCTGATTCCCCTCTCCTAACCTCACCCCTGGAGGGAGTGTGGCCCTGGGCCAGGGGCTAAGGAGAGATGGAATGGTGGCAATGAACACTGTGCGTGCATGGGGGATGGGTCGCGGGGTGGGAGCTGCCCGACACGGCAGGGTAGGGCAGGGAACTCTTTTGTAAAATGTTCAGGGGGCTGCCCAGGAGGGGCCTCCAACCTGACTATCATGGACAAGAGATTTGATGGACAAATAGAATAAAAGGCTGAAGCGAGGCCCCGTTTGGAACCCTGGAGCCTTGGGGGGGGGGGGGGATTGGGCAGAGGATGGGGACAATGTCCACCCAGTGGATAAAGGAAGGCAGGAGCAGCTCAAGCTCTGTTGCTTCAGAGCTGGTGGCACCTGAGTCCTCCAGCTTACTTTCCCCTTCCCACTTTCAAGACCTCACCAGGTCTTTTTGACTTTGAAGCCCTGGCCCCACCTTCTGGAACAACTCAGTCAACATACACTACTTGGTTCCCTGGTTTGGATCCTCTGTCTACAGGTGTCATCCCCATCCTGAGGGGCCACTTTCTCCTGACTCCAGAAGGCTCTCTACCTATGGCCCTAGTTCCAGTGAGGTCAACCTCCTCCTCTCTTCATTTTATTCCCAGGCCTGGTCTCCTATGTCCTTTCTTTGCCTTACTTACTGCTCTTTCCCTTCTCTCAGTAAGAGGGACACTCCATGCCTCCCCCTCTCTTGTACCTTCAGTTATTTGGAAGAGAATGGGTGTGCACAATTCTTCCTTCCTGGCCTGGTCTGGCCCAGAGATAGAGGGAAGGGCATAGGAATGTGCGGTAGAAAGCAAGCTAGGGCTAGGGGTGGCCGAGAGGCTACAGAAATGATTTGGGTGGAAGACATAGGAAGAACTCCCCTGGGTGCTGAGGAAGCAGGGTGTGTGGTGTGGTGTGGTAGAATGGGCCAGAGTCCCCAGGAAGGTCCAGAGATGTGCTTACAAGGTGCTTGGACACGGGACAGAGTGGGGTTCCAGATGACATTACTTCATGCCTGGATGATGCTCCCTCTGCCCCTCATTGCTCCACCTCCTCCTTAGGTCATGATGTGTACTAGACCTAGAGAGGCCCCAGGACTCGCCACTGTCCCAGCTGTCTCCCTGTCCCGCCTTCCTGCCTTCCGCCCTGCTGGCCAGCCCCCACGCCCACACACCCGGTGCTGCCTCATCTGGCACTGATTATCCTGCCGCCACTGCTGCTGCTGCTGCTGCTGCTGCTGCTGCTGCTGAACTCAGCTACTACCTCCGGCTGAGGACCCCAGCACATTCCCCCCACCATGCTGTCCGCTGCCCCAGCTTCCCTTCTGGGGCCCCTCCTTATGGCCTGGGCCCTGCTGCCCTTCTTGCCTCTTGCCCAGGGCCAGACCCCCAACTATACCAGGTAGGTCTCGGCATCTTCTAGATGGCTTGACTGAGCTTCAAACCCTGACTCCTCTGGGGGTCCGGAGGCATAGTAATGCCTGTGGGTCTTGCGGGTTCTTCTGCTAACAGCCCCCAGGTTTCTCCCCACCACTACCCCACGCCTAAGTTGTCGTCCTCTGCTGCAGGACCAGTCTTCTACTCCTTCACCCTCCTAAGTCTCCCCCTCCAGCCAGACCCATGGCCCCCCATGAAGCTTGAAGGCAGAGCCAAGACCCTGAACTTGCCTGGTAGCTGACATCTGGATTCCAAGAAGGAATCAGAGATTGTGGCGGGCCGAGGGGGCAGTGAGCAGAGGCTTGGGTGTCAGATAACTTCTAGTCAGCTGGAGCAGGAGCAGGGCAAAGGTGGGAGCATGGGGAGCCTGGTCTCCAGGTCCAATTGGAGGGCCTTTGCCCACTGCCACTCCCGGCATCTCCCCGCCCCCTCCCCCCTACAGCCTCGTGGCTTGTCCACATCTGGAAGTAGTTAGGCGGCTCCTGTCCCCGACTGCCAGGCAGGGTGAGGGGGGAGAGTAGTGAGGAAGGGAGGCTGAGAAGGATTCCGAGAATTCCTGCTGGGGTGGGGGTGGGGCCTCTGGGGGGTTGGAGGGATGGCCCAGTTGCCGGGTCCCACTTTTTTCCCCACATTTTTTTCCCACGTCTGCAGGAATCAGGAGTTGGGAGTCAGCCTGTTGAGGCTTCCTCAGGGTCCCTTTGGCCTCCCTCATCACCCAGCCTCCCATAATTAACCCATATCCCCCCCAGCTCCTGACACCTCTTCTGTTTTCCAGACCTGTGTTCCTGTGCGGAGGGGATGTAACTGGGGAGTCAGGTTATGTGGCAAGTGAGGGCTTCCCCAACCTCTACCCCCCCAATAAGGAGTGCATCTGGACAATAACGGTGAGAAAGCCCCTCTGGTCACTGTCCCCTCATCAAAGTCTCCCAGGCAAGGGGTACCTCCTGCCAAGCACCACCTTCCAAGCTCTCTCCCCTCTGCTCACTGAGGGCCTCAGTCCTTACAATTAGCAAGTGCCCTGCACTTTAAATTTTTTTTGTACTTGTACACAGACAACATGCCTTCTCCTTTTTAACGTGGCACTTAGGATCAAACCCAGTGCCTCGCACGTGCTAGGCAAGCGCTCTACCACTGAGCTACAGCCCCAGCCCCTGCACTTTTTTTTTTTTTGGTACTGGGGATTGAACTGGGGGGCACTCGACCACTGAGCCACATCCCAGTCCTATTTTGTGTTCTATGTAGAAACAGGGTCTCACTGAGTTGCTTAGTGCCTCGCTGTTGCTGAGACTGGCTTTGAACTCGAGATTCTCCTGTCTCAGCCTCCCTAAGTGCTGGGATTACAGGCTTAGGCCACCGCACCTGGCTCACTTTAATTCTTAATTCATAATTCAAATCCTGATTCCCTACTCCCAACTTCCTTTCTGTCCTCCTTAATATCTCCAGAGACCACAGGCTGTTTCAGAGCCCAGACCCTCTGCTGTGCACCTGAATGAGGTCCCTTCTAGTTCAGGCCATTTCTGTAGAAAATGCTTGTGGAAAGGGAGATGCCCTCTGTCAGGGAAGTGTGTAATCTGACTCTGTGGGTCCTCTGCCTCTGTCGCCACCATCAGGTCCCCGAGGGCCAGACTGTCTCTCTGTCCTTCCGGGTCTTCGACCTGGAGCTGCACCCTTCCTGCCGTTACGATGCTCTGGAAGTCTTTGCTGGATCTGGAACCTCAGGACAGAGGCTTGGACGCTTCTGCGGGACCTTCAGGCCAGCTCCCCTAGTCGCCCCCGGCAACCAGATCACCCTGAGGATGACAGCTGACGAGGGCACAGGAGGACGAGGGTTCCTGCTCTGGTACAGCGGGCGGGCCACCTCTGGCACCGGTGAGCTTCCCTCACCTCCGCCTTCCCCTCCTGGCCCCGCCCCGTGCAGGTCCCGCCCCGGCCCTAACCTCAACCCCCAGAGGACCCTGCGCCTTGAGCCTAGGGCCACCAATACTCCCTTGCCCTTTCTCCTCACTAACTGCCCCTTCAGTCCCTCCTCCCGGTCTTCTCTCCCCCTCCCGCTCCCACCCACCCCTCTTCCAGGCCCCCCCCCAGGCGCGAGGCGGAAATGGGTCATGGACCCGCGGGTGGAATGGGCGGCCTGGGGTTACTGGGACGGTGAGTAACTGCCCGCCCCCGTCCGCAATCGGGCTCCTTCAGACGGGCGCGAGGGGGCATCCCAGGGCTGGGGGACTAGGTTTCCCCCGACCTGGAGTTCCCTACACCCAGCCCTGGGCTCCCGATTGCGGTCCCATCACCCCCTCCTGGCAGCAGAAATCTCCCTGGAAATGTTTCAGGCAGGGACCTCCCCAGGAGGCCAAGTCGAGGGCACTCTCACAGTGTGGGGGCTCTCCAGCCTGCAGAGGGGACTCTTCTGCCGGGTCGGGGAGATGGGATCTCCCAGGGGAAGAGGCGCGGTGTGGCAGTGGGTAGGGGAGGGGCAAGAAGGGAGCACATCCAGCCAGTTCCTCCTCCCCTTCAGGGCCCTGCGGCCCCAGACTGTCCTGCTCATCCTGCCTCATCTGCTAACCTCCCCCCTCTCTCCTGCCCTCCTTCTTGTCCACTCATCCTGAGACCCAGACATCTGAGCTGCCTGCTGGGCTCCCAGCCTAGAGCTCTCCTGGAGCTGACTGAGGGTTTCCACCGCCCCCCACCCCCACCCCTCTCTCCCCTCCCCAGAGCACCAGTTTTGTGGGGGGCGGCTGGAGAAGGCACAGGGAACCCTGACCACACCCAACTGGCCAGAGTCTGATTACCCACCGGGCATCAGCTGTTCCTGGCACATCATCGCGCCCCCAGACCAGGTACTGAACCCCAGTCCCAGCTGCCCAGGGGACCCAGGCAGCATCCTCAGCATGCAGCCAGCAGACTTATTTAACATCTTCTGTGTCTGGAGCCCCAAGCGGGGACCAGAAACAGACCTAGACCCTGCTTGCATTCAAACAAAAACTAAAATCACAACTGTGAGGAGTCTTAGGAGAGTGAGGTACAAGGTGCTAACATAAACTGTGTGGGCTCTGCGACTGGGAATCTGTCCCTTGAGAGTGAGCAGGTGGTGGACACCCCTGCAGGGTACCGCGGTATGCATGACCTTGGAGCAGCCAGCAGAGCAGTGGTGGGAATGTCTTAAGGAGGGGGTCAGAGGGGCGCAGGAAGTGGACAAGACTGCAGCAAGCATCTGGGAGGCACGGCAGGTAGAGGTAACAGGTGCCGGAATGGTCCTGCAGCGCAGCCTTCACCTCCACCAGGTGATCACGCTGACCTTCGGGAAGTTTGACCTGGAGCCCGACACTTACTGCCGCTATGACTCGGTCAGCGTGTTTAATGGAGCAGTGAGCGATGATGCCAAGAGGCTGGGGAAGTTCTGTGGCGACTCATCCCCGGGGTGAGGGGGTGGGACCTCGGTGGGCGGTGGCCAGGGCATCTTCACTTCACTGGGTGAGAGTTGCTTCTCTGGGTGAGTCCGCTTAGGCTCCGCCAGGGCTTTGAGGGGTGGGGCTCAGCTGAAGGGTGGGATCTAAGCTCCAAACCAGCGCAAAGACAAGTACCATACAAGGAGGAGGGTTGGTCTGGGCTTTGTGGATCCAGAAACTAGGAGATGAACAGGGGTTCTGTGAAGTCAGGAAACTGATGCAGGCAACTGAGGAGCAGAGGTCAAAAGGTCACCAGACTGGGAGGGAGAGGGGTGCATGGCCTGCCCTAATATCTCCCGAACTGACCCACTGCCCACAGCCCCATCTCCTCAGAAGGTAATGAGCTTCTGGTCCAGTTCGTCTCGGATCTCAGCGTCACTGCTGATGGCTTCTCAGCCTCCTACAGGACTGTGCCACGGGGCACTGCTGACAAGGGACCAGCCCCCAACCCGGGGAAGGACACCAGACCAGGTCTCCCACCCCTGGGTCCTGGCCCAAAACCTGGAGCTGGGCCCAAAGTCAAGCCACCCACCAAGCCCAAACTCCAACCTGGGGAGAAGCCAGAGGCCTCACCTGAAGCCCAGGCAACTCCATTGGACGCTGGTGAGTCTTGGGAGGGTGAAGAAGAGGATGTGGGCTGAAGAGAACTGTCTCAAAAAGTCCTTCCTTAGCCGACCTGTGACACATGACTGTAATCCAGCTAATCCCAGCAACCAAGGAGGATGAGGCAGGAGGACTGCCAAATTCTAGGCCAGACTTGACAATTTAGTGAGACCCTGTCTCAAAAATAAAAAGGGCTGGGAATGTAGCGCCCCTAGGGTCAATCGGGGTGGCGAGGTACTTCCTTGCCTTGTTCACTTAACGCTTCCCGGAGCCTCCTTCCTGCCAATGGCTAATACTGGGTGCCGGGAACCAAAGCTGGAGAGAGCTCTGAAGGGATTCAAACCTATGGCGCTGTTATGGGGAAAAGTGGTCCTTCCTACCTGCTAGGTAGGTCACCTTCCACAAACAGTACTCCCCCCTCCTAGATGTAACCAGTGTCCCTTGCCCAAAGCAGTGCAGGAGGACAGGCACATTACAGAGCAACTTCTGTGCCAGTGATCTCGGTAAGAAGCCCCATCTCCCTGCCCTGCCCTTCCAGCTCCTCTAATTATGGCCCCCTCTGGTTCCAGACCTGTCCTAACCTCCTGTCTCCTCATCTCTCACGCCCATTCTCCCTTAGTGGTGACTGCAACAGTGAAGTCCATGGTTCGGGGCCCAGGAGAGGGTCTCACTGTCACTGTCAGTCTCATTGGTGCTTATAAAACTGGAGGACTAGACCTGCCCTCTCCGCCCACTGACACCCCTCTGAAGTTTTACGTGCCCTGCAGGCAGTGCCCCCTCATGAAGAAAGGTAACAGAGATGGGAAATGGGGAGGGGGGCACTTAGCACATTAAAATGATAGCCATGGAATTTGAGAATATGCCTTGACAAGGTCGCAGCAATGTGAATTCTCAATCCCACCCTTCTTCCCCCAGGACTCAGTTATCTGATGATGGGCCAGGTGGAACAGAACAGAGGTCCCATCCTTTCTCCAGAGAGCTTTGTGGTTCTCTACCGGCCCAACCAGGACCAGATCCTCACCAACCTCAGCAAGAGAAAGTGTTCCTCCCAACCTGGACAAGCTGCAGAGCCTCAGGCCTGAGAGCCAGGCCAGCTCCAGGCTCCCATGCCCTCTTTCTTATCCAAATAAATGTTTCTCAACTGAGGAAGGGGTTGTATGTCCTTTTCTATGCCGCCTAGGGGCTCACCTTGGAGATTTCATTCATTCCTACTGTATAATCTTTTTTTTTTTTGTCCCAGGGATTGAACTCAGGGGCACTCGACCACTGAGCCACATCCCCAGCCCTTTTTTTGTATTTTATTTAGAGACAGGGTCTCACTGAGTTGCTTTGCGCCTTGCCGTTTCTGAGGCTAGTTTTGAACTTGCAATTCTCCTGTCTTAGCAACCCAAAGAGCTGAGATTACAGGTGGGTGCCCCACCGCACCCAGCTTTACTGTATAATCTTTTAAGAATAAGCTGCCCCTGGGCTGGGGTTGTGGCTCAGTGGTAGAGCGCTTGCCTACCATGTGTGAGGCACTGAGTTCAATTCTCAGCACCACATATAAATAAATGAATAAAATAAAGGTCCATCAACATATAAAAAATATTTAAAAAAAAAAAAAAGAATGAGCTGCCTGTAATCCCAGCACTTTGGGAGGCTGAAACTGGAGAGTCATGAGTTCAAAGCCAGCCTCAGTAACAGCAAGGCGCTAAGCAACTCAATGAGACCCTGTCTCTAAATAAAACACAAAATAGGGCTGCGGATGTGAATCTGAGTTCAATGCCCGGTACTTAAAAAAAAAAAAAGAGCCAAGCTTGCTGGGGATTGTAGCTCTACAGTAGCTACTTGCCAAGCAAGTGCAAGGCCCTGGGGTTCAATCCCTAGCACCTAAAAAAGAAAAAAGAATGAGCTAGGCTTAGTGGCATGGGCCTTTAGTCTCACCTATTGGGGAGGCTGAGGCCAGAGGATCCCAAATTAGAGGCCAACCTGGACAACTCAGTAAAATCCTATCTCAAAATAAAAAGGCTGGGGATGTAGTTTAGTGGTAAATGCCCCAGAGTTTGATCTCCAGCACCACAAAAAAGGGCTGGGCATGTAGCTCAGAGGCAGAGCACCATGGGTCCAGTCACAATGTGGGGGTAGGGGAAATAGGTCATATCTTATCAGCCCTTTGCTCAAAACTCTCCCCATGGCTCCCAGGATAAAATCCAAATTATCACTGAGTTCAAGTTTCTTGGTACTCTACTTCCTCTCTCCCACCTCATCTCATCTCTTAGGTGTTTCCCTTTTGCCTTACTGTTCCTTGCCTCTATTTTTTCGGTACTGGGGATTTAACTCAGGGGAGCTTTACCACTGAGCTCCATCCCCTAGCCTTTTTATTTTTGGACAGGGTCTCACTAAAGTTGCTGAGGTTGGCCTTTAACTTGAAATTCTGTCTCAGCCTCCTGAGTTGCTGAGATTACAGGCCTGAACCACAGCGCCCGGCTTTCCTTGCCCACTTCTAAATACATTTCTTCAGGCCTTTGCTGTTCCCTTATTCCAGAATTCTCTTCCATAAATATCTTTTTTTTTTAACTTTTATTTTTTTTAGTTGTTGATGGACCTTTATTTTATTCATTTATTTATATGTGGTGCTGAGAATCGAACCCAGGGCCTCACACATGCAAGGCAAATGCTCTACCACTGAGCCACAACCCCAGCCCATCTCTTCCATAAATATCTTAAGGTTCTGTTTATAAATCCAATCAGACTTCTAATCAAAGTTCATGCTAGTCTCTCATTCATTTATTCATTCCAAATGGCAGGAACAGTCTTAAGGTGCTGAAGATACATGAGAAAACAAAGTCCTTGCTCTAATAAGAGCACCATTCTATTGGAGGAGAGAGAAAATATGTCAAGTGGCACTGTAAAAGGAAGCAAAAGTATAAGGGGACGAAGAGGGGTTCCACTTGTAAGGTGCTCCAGGAAAGCTTTCCCAAAAGATCAACTTAAGTTTTCCCTCCACTAATAAATGAGTGGCGTAGGGTGAAATCCTTTACCTTGTCGAGGCTGTCCTCGTCTGCAAAAAGGAGTTAACAGATTCGATGGGATGACGTAAGCGGCAGGATTTGGCGAGTCTTAACTCCCTGAGCAAATATAAGTGATTTCCCAGGCCCGTGCAGGAAGGAGCCCCGGGAAGGGACCTAGTGACCTGGGGGGTCTGAGGGTGGAGGAAGGAACAAAGCCCAGCACTCACTCCGGTTCCGCCTCTTGGGGCTCGAGTAAGAATCAGAAAACACCTGGAAAACTCTTACGTCACTAGGATCAATCCAATCGCCTGCGCCTAGAAGGAGGTGTCCTGTGGCTTTTAAGGGCACCAATCAGTGTAAAGTTAGGCGAAAATGAGGCCGTCCTGGCCAATGAGAGAGGTCGTACGGCGGAAGTACGAAAAGGGACTTTCAGAAAGATGGCGCCCTCAGTCTGGCTAGATCTGATTGGCAGGCGCTTTGACCACAAGGTGATCATCGTAGCACGAGCGGCCGTTCGGAGACGGAAGCTCGATGGGCACCGAGGTGGGGGAGGGATCGTAGATACAGGTGTCCCGGAGAGCCGGAGGCGTAAAGGGCAGCTCAAGATGCGGCCGCTGCGGCGGGCGGAGCCTGGTCGGAGAGCCTGGGCGGGGGCCCTGAAACGCCCGGAAGAGGCGGGGTCCGAAGCGGGGCGGGGATAAGGAGATCACGACCCGGGCCCGAAGAGAAGGACCGGATTGGGAGCAACGAGGGGCAGAGTTTGGCGAGGTGGGCGTGGCCTCGAGGTGCAGCTTGGGGGCGGGGTCTACAGGAACAGCGCCAGAACTGTGAAGGGGAGGTTGGGGGCCCTGGGCCTGGGTCTGCGAGAGCCGCGTCTAGCGGGGTTTCTAGGCGGCAACGGCATCAGTCCAGGCCCTACGCAACGATCTAATCTTGTCCTCTTTCATCCCTCGCGCCCCCAGCCATAGACTCCAGGCCCTGCCCCCTGAACTCTGCCCTCGGATGTCCGACCGCCAAGAGCCTGCATGCGCCGTGGGGCGCCCCAGGACCAGGAGCTGGTGGGTCCGGGGGCCCCTGGGCGGGGGTCCCGGGGCGCCCCTCCTCCCTCAGGATCCGTTGTCCCGGTCCTCGTCTTTCCCCCGGATCTAGTATTTAGGGCGGACCAAAGGAGTGGACCCCGGCAGCTGCTGACCCTCTATAACCCCACGGGAACGGCGCTTCGCTTCCGAGGTGAAGGAATGGGCATCTCGTGCTTGGGATCTGAGGGTTGGTGGCAGGACATTGAGGGGCTCTGTGGGCTAGAAGAATCAGATGAGTAGGGCCAGATGCCCAGCCTTGGCAACTAGAAGAGTCATAACCATCATTGGCTGGGATAGAAGGTGGGGGAGGAGGGACGCTCGTTACACCAGGGCCAGACTTGTTTAAGTCTCTCTTTGTGTGCCTTTATCCCACAGTCCTGTGTACAGCACCTGCCAAATACACGGTTTTTGATGCAGAAGGATACGTGAAGCCTCAATCTTGCATTGACATGTGAGTTGGGAGATGGGGAGGCTGATGGAAACCAGGGGTGCTGCCACTTATTATCTTAGGTCTGAGACCTTGTTTTCTTTAAGCTGTTTTCCCCACCTTCTGTGTCCCTAAGAGAAAGGCTGCTCCTGGGGAGGAAGCCTGGATTTACTTAAATTGCTGCTTCTCACTCATTTCCTCCCAATGGGCTTTTCTCCTGTCTTGGAGCTAGTGTGATTCGCCATGTGGCACCCATTCCCAGCCACTATGACATCCAGGACCGCTTCCGCATTGAACTCTCTGAGGAGGGGACCGAGGGCAGAGTGCTGGGCCGCAAAGACATCACCTCAGTTCTTCGGGCCCCAGCCTATCCCCTTGAACTTCAGGGACCACCCCAGCTGCCACCCAACCCAGAGCCTCCTGCTTGGACAGCACCACCCATGACAAGACACTGGCAGGAGAGTGAGTTGGGAGACTGGGATTCTTGGATTCTGTCTGGAGGGAGGGACAAGCATTACTCTAGAAATGAGCTACACTGAATTTGAAGACGTCTCCTGGTTTAGTCCTTTGCCTTTTGGTGAAAACATTTCTAATTGAGATTTTATAACAAGTAAGAGGAGGAAAGACTTTATAATTTCTCTGGTTTCTGGTTTCTACTTGGAGGAAAGAGTTCTTTAAGCCAGGTGCGGTGGCACACGCCTGTAATCCTAGCAGCTTGGGAGGCTGAGACAGGAGGATCGTGAGTTCAAAGCCAGCCTCAGCAATGGCGAGGTGCTAAGCAACTCAGTGAGACCCTGTCTCTACATAAACACAAAATAGGGCTGGGGATGTGGCTCAGTGGTCGAGGGCCCCTGAGTTCAATCCCCAGCACCAAAAAGAAAGAAAGAAAGAGTTGTTTAGCTCTGTTATACTTCCTATCAGGTGCCAGCTCAGTTCAGTTCAATAATAGACCTCTGTGGAGCAATTCTGCTGGTGTGTGTTGTGCGCCGGGTATGGAAAATACGGACAGGGCCCTACCTGTCAAATGGGTGTATGGAAGACAGTAATGAAGGCAGAGGGAAGAGAGAGACCAAAGGAGAGAGGGTTAGGGGACTGCCAATGCTGATGAGCCTTGTTTTCCAGACCCCCGCCAGCAACTGGCCACCAGCTCTTTCCTTCTCTTCTTGATGACGGGCATTGTCTCTGTGGCCTTCCTGCTGCTCCCCCTCCAGGATGAACTTGGCAGCCAACTGCCACAAGTCCTACATGTCTCCCTGGGACAAAAGTTGGTGGCAGCCTATGTCTTAGGTAAGCACAGTGGTTGTGTGACCCAGGCCCACTTCCACTTCCAGAGAAAGGGGAGCAGGGGCCGGGGGAGGGACTTGATTTTGCTGTTTTTGTCACCAGGCCTCCTCACCATGGTGTTCCTCCGGACCTGAGCTCCCTACTCAACCCCACCTTGCCCTCACCTCCCCAGGCAGGGACCTGAGGCAGCCACTGTGACGCACGTACCTTGCCTCAATCCTTTTCTTCCCACCTGTTCCCCAACTCCCATCAAGAAAAACACCCAGGGATTTGTACTCATTTTCCAAGTTGAATAAAATGAATTTTTAAAATTAAAATGAGAAATGTAGGGTATTTGCCCCTAGCTCTGCACTCCTTCCATGATGCCCAGATAGCCTCCTGTTCCTCTCACTCCCATTCCCAGGGGACCTAGGAACCGGGGGCAGTGAGGAGGCCTAGTGGGGATTTAGAAGACCTTGGTTAATCCTGGTGCTGCACCCAAAAGACCCTGTGACCTTGAAAAAGTCATTTGGTTTTCAGAGCTTTGGTTTCTGTACCTCTAAAAGTAGGGCATTGGGCAAGTTGATTCTTTTGTGTGCGAGCATGTGGCACTAAGGACTGAGCCCAGGTCTTTGTGTGTGTTAAGTATCTACTACTATACCAAGTTGATTCTTTCTTTCTTCCTTCCTTTCTTTCTTTCTTTCGTACCAAACTTTGAACCCAGGGGCACTTAACCACTGAGATACATCCCCAGCCCTTTTTTTTGTATTTTATTTAGAGACAAGGTCTCACTGAGTTGCTTAGGGCCTTGCTAGGTGGCTGAGGCTGGCTTTGAACTTGCAATTCTCCTACTTCAGCCTCCAGAGCTGCTGAGATTACAGATGTGCGCTACCACACCCAGCCCAAGTTGATTCTTAAGATATCCTTTAGGCTGGAGGTGTCATACTGCCAGCACAAAAAAAAAAAAAATCTTTAGCTCTACCATAGGATCCTGTCCTTCAAGCCAACCTGCCTAACCTAACATGAAACAAACAGAAATGTCACTTAATCCTGCCTGATGCAAAACCCACATCTCACCAAAAGATCTCTTGCCAGGGTTCCCCACATGTTTATAATCCCCAGAATCTTTTTCTGTCTCTGTGACCTTTTATCTGTTCTCATTTTATCTCTCCTTTAAGACTTCAACTCCCACGAATAAGAAATACCAAGGTCCCTGCCAAGATGGTGGGAAATGGCATTGCCTGAGATAACCTCACTGTAACCAGGCAGGAGAAACTACAGCACAGGAAAAAATAAAAGGAGATCCTCAAAAGGCAGCTTCTTGCCCACCTACCCTCCTTCAGATGCTGGGGAAGGAGGAAGAGGGAAGAGGGGGTTCAGTGACTCCAGGCAGATTGTTGGTTGGGGACAAAGAATCAGTAAAACAATGTTATTAGACAGACTGAGTCTGTTACACCCCTGGAAGGCCATCTGTTATCCCAGTTTTGCCCTCAAAGTCTTGTCCCTCCCATGCACTGAGCTGGCCACAGTGGGGTGTGGCCCCATAAGTGTGCAGAAATGGACCCAGTGTGTGCCCAGGAGCACTTGCCATGGCTCAGGAAACCCCTCTCGCCATTTGCACTGCACTTGCTGTGCCTGGGCCCCCAAAATGCACAAGGTAATGATCTGTGTGTGGTATATACTTGCTATGAAGAGGCCTATAGCCAGTGGGGCCCAGAGGGCATCCAGAGACGCAGCTGTGAAGGGATGGGGTGGAGGCCAGAGGGGCTGGGGACATAGACTGCCTTTTAAGCAAACTTTTTGGAAAGCAATATTGAGCTTGCAGCAGTTGGAATTGGAGAGTGTTCATTTCCTAAAGCTGCTGTTACAAATTGTGATAGTGGCTTTAAACAACACAATTTGGGACTGGGGTGTAGCTCAGTGCAGGAGTAAACACTTAGCGTGCGTGAGGCCATGGGTTTAATCCCCAACATCAGAAAAAACAAAAGGATCAATTTATTTTCTTACAGTTCTATGGGTCAAAAATCCAAGATGAGTCTTCTGGAGCTAAAATCAAGGTGGTCGCAGGGATACATTTCTGTGAGAGGCAACAGATCTGTTTCCTTGATCTTTTCCAGCTTGTAGAGTCCACCTGTGTTCCTTGGCTTGTGGCCTCTCCCTCCTCCTTTTTTTTTTTTTTTTTTCCTTCTGTTGCT
The DNA here is from genome assembly GCA_004024805.1 of Geosciurus inauris. Taxonomy (NCBI): domain Eukaryota; kingdom Metazoa; phylum Chordata; class Mammalia; order Rodentia; family Sciuridae; genus Geosciurus; species Geosciurus inauris. The sequence goes on along the minus strand of PVHX01012128.1, from coordinate 34,001 downwards.
GGGGATGGAACCCAGGGCCTCATCCGTGCTAGGCCAGTGCTTGACCTCTCAGCTCCAGCCCCAGCCTCTACCTTCTTTAAAGCCAGGAGTGGAGCGTTTTCAGACCTGCCTCTCGCCCTCTACTTCTGTCATCACATTCTCTGTGACCCTGCTGCTCCCCTTTTTTAAGGTCCCTTGTGATTATATCCCCTTCCCCAACAATCTAGGATATTCTTGCTGTGTTAGTTTGCTAGGTCTGCCCTAACAGGATACCACAGACCTAGGGCTGGGGTGTGACTCAGTGGTAGAGTGCTCATGTGTCTGACCCTGAGTTGAATCCCCAGCACCAAAAGAAAAAACCCAGAGCACTCATCTTAATTTATGTTCCCACAGTTCTGAAGGCCTGAAGTCTAATATTAAGGTGTTAGCAGTCTTGGTTTCTTCTCAGGGCCTCCTTGCTATGTCCTTACCTGAGCTTTAATTCTGTGTACCTATTCCTTGTGCCTCTGTGTGTCCACGTTTCCTCTTATGAGGACACCAGTAAGATTCGATTGGATTTTTAACTTAGTCACTTCTTTAAAGGTCCTGTATCCACATATAGTCACATTCTGAGGTCCCGGGAGTTAGGGCTTTAAGATGTGAATTTGGCCTGGGTGTGGTGGTGCATGCCTGTAATCCCAGTGGCTCAGGAGGCTAAGGCAGGAGGATCTCAGGTTCAAAGCCAGCCTCAGTAACTTAGTGAGGCCCTACACAACTCAATGAGACCTTGTCTCTAAATAGAATACAAAAATTGCTGGGGATGTGACTCAGTGGTTGAGCACCCCTATGTTCAATCCTTGGTACAAAAAAAAAAAAAGATGTGAATTTAGGAGGCACAAATTGAGCTCATAACACTCCCCATCTCTCAAGATCTGTGTGAGGTGACATTCTTTCACAGGTTTCAAGGATTAGGAAGTAGGTTCCTTTGCTGAAACCATTATCCTGTCTACTGTAAGGACCAAATGGACAAGGGGCAGAGGGCTGTGAAGCCATTTAGGAAGTTTTCTCTGGAGTGTGTGTGTCTGGGAAGCAAATAGTTGAGAAGATTTAGAATCCTCAGAACCCACCAACTGAGGCTCAGGGGGCTAAAGAGGGCACTTTCATCCTGAAACCCAGGAGAAGGGGCATCCTAGACCTTAACCTCAGTGGCCGCTACTTCCCAGTGCCCTGAGGAGCTGAGTGGGGCCTCTCATGCCATGCTGGGGGCAGATGATCAAAAGATGGGCCCTAAGATTATGCCACTGACTATGGATCAAGAAACAGGCCACCACCTTGCCTCCAAAAGCAGGTGGAGAGGACCAAAGAGAAACAGCCAGCAGCATTCATAATCCTCTGCCCTTCTGTAGGTCAGACTTGAAATTCTCCCTCCTCAGTGGACAAAGATTGGCCAAAGGAGATTCCAGGGAGATATATCCAAGGCACAGCCAATCTAGCAGGTGTGTGGCCATTGTAGTCTTCCAGAACCCGTTCTCAAAAGGGAACCCAGTGTTTGGGGTTTAATACTCTGAAGTTGAAGTGCCATCTGGAAATTCTTTTTTTTTTTTTTTTTTTTTGTACCAGGGATTGAACCCAGGGGTGCTTAACCACTGGGCCACATCTCCAGCCCTTTTTTATATTTTATTTAGAGGCAGGGTCTTGCTGAGTTGCTTAGGGCCCCACTAGGTTTTTGTTTTGTTTTGTTTTGTTTTTTTGGTACTGGGGATTGAACTCAGGGGCACTTGACCACTGAGCCACATCCCCAGCCCTATTTTGTGTTTTATGTAGAGACAGGGTCTCACTGAGTTGCTTAGCGCCTCGCCATTGCTGAGGCTGGCTTTGAACTCGCGATTCTCCTGTCTCAGCCTCCCAAAGTGCTGGGATTACAGGCTTGAGCCACTGCGCCCGACTTCCACTAGGTTTCTGAGGCTGGCTTTGAAGTTGCCATCCTCCTGCCTCAGCCTCCTGAGCTGGCCTTCTAGAAATTTTTTTAAATATCTTTATTTTTTTATTATTTTTTATGTGGTGCTGAGGATTGGAACCCAGTGCCTCACATGTGCTAGGCAAATGCTGTACCACTGAGCTACAACTCCAGCCCATGGAAATTCTTTTTTTCGTGTATATGTGTACCAGGGATTGAACTCAGGGGCACTCGACCACTGAGCCACATCCCCAGCCCTATTTTGTGTTTTATTTAGAGACAGGGTCTCACTGAGTTACTTAGTGCCTTGCTGTTGCTGAGGCTGGCTTTGAACTCACAATCCTCCTGCGTCACCCTCCCGAGCCACTGGGATTATGGGTATGCCCCACCACGCCTGGCTGGCAACTCTTAACATCATCTTTGCATTTATGTTTTAGAAGTGAACCATTGCTACATGTGCAATTTTATTTACCAGTTATATGCATAGTGGACAAGTTCTTATGTGGAATATCTAGTCCTATGTATTTAGAAATGCTTGATATATAAAATCAGTAGTAGAATAAAACTGTTTGTAAATAGCTTTAAAAAAAAAAAAGTAAAGTCAGCTGGAGTGTATGTTGGGACTCCTGCCTCCCAAGGTGAGTTCTTTGCTGTTCCCCTGCCCCCACCAGGGAAGAGCTGCCATCTTCCCTTCCCAGCAGGGGGCTGGGCACAAGAACAGGGAGGGTCTGGGTTAGGCACACATGTGCTTTCTACCAAACTGTGGAGCAGAAGCGTGGGTACCTGGGAGGGTCTGCACTTACCCTAAGCATTTCCATGCCAGAGTGTGACATCAAATAGCTAAAGAACACTCTGACAGGTGGAGACTGTGGGAGAATAAAGCTGTTTCCACTTTTTGAACAAGAATCTCCCATTTTCACTGTGCACCAGGCCTTGCAAATCCTACAGCTGTCCCCGGATCCAAAGTCAGTTTCCCAGCCCAGCCCCATGGCCTTGGGAGAACCAGAACAGGCTTTCGTCATTTGCTCGGCGGTTTCCCTAGGTAACCCAACAGCGCAGCGTTCCCAGTGGAGGCCGGTCCTTCCCACATTCTCTCTGACCCCTTTTGTGCAACCTTTCCCCAGGTCTCAAGAGGGGCCGGTGGGCATGGGGGTGAGGAGGAAGCATACACGCTTAGAATAACATAGACCAGGTGGTTTATTGCCATCCAAACCCGGTGCCCCTCCCGCCACATACCACCTGTTGGAGCTAAGGCTGTGGTGCCAGCTGTTTCTCCCATTAAGGGAACTGGCCAGGTTCCAGAGCCTAGCAAAGCTCTCAGAGTGGGGTCTGGGTATTGGGGACCCTGCTCCTGAAATGGAAGAGGCTGTGATTGCCCCGAGGGATGCTGCTCACCATCACACTATGGATGAACTACTCATCTGCACTGCGGACCAGGGCTGTGTGGGTGTCTGCGCAGAGCCCCGGGGCAGATCGGAAGGGTTCATGAGAAATCGGTGGCAATGGGAGGTGCATGGGCCACCACCTTCACCCTGCACCACTCAAGCAGAGAGACCCAGAGTTCTCAGCAGGGGTCAGGGGCGGGCCTCAGAAGTTGTTATCGATGTTCCAGACGTCTCCGCCAAGGGCGTTGGCTGCCCCCTGTAACGTCCAGGTGAGCAGGGCCAGCTGGCGCCGGAAGCGGCTCTCCTGGAAACCCACAGCCTGGGACAACTTGGGGGAGGCCCCGGAGCTGTTGGAGCGCAGCAGCTGCAGGTGGTCGAGCAGGGCGCCCAGCGTGTGGTCTCCACGGCCGAGGAAGATGTGTCGGAACGGGAAGTCGGCGGGCGACACGTACTGGGACAGCAAGTAATATTCCACCTGCACCAAGAGGAAATCAGGTCGGGGTGGGGACCTGTGCCCAGGGCGAAGGCGCCAACCACGCCTCCTGCCACCAGTTCCTAGCAGACCTGGGGACCTGGTACCTGCTTTATAAGCTTCGTCCAGCGGCTTCCTTAAGGCCCACCTCCCTTTGGCCGTCCAGTCAGGAGCAGCCATCCTGTGACATCACCAGCAGCCAGCGCGTGCCTCCTCCCGCTGTGCTGGGTCCTGTCGTCCTACGCCTGGCGCCCACAGCTGCATCTGGATCGCCCAAGTCGTCCCCCTCATCCATTCACCACCCGCCCAAAGCCTCAAAGGAACAACCCGCTGTCCTGCTGTGCCTCCTCAGCACCGCACTTCCCCACACCCGTCACTGCCCACCTCTGCCAATGTCCCCAGCACAAAGGTGGAGCAACAGCAGACCTAAGGAAGTACACTGTCCCCCTCTGCCACGGTGCGGTTCCCTCTTTCCTCAGATGCTCTCCTGGTCATTCTTCCCCCTTTCTGCCCCTGTCGGTGGGCAGATCTCAAGGTGTGACCTCCTCTGCCCTTGTTTACCATAGTCTCGTGTTTTCAGCCCTGGCTGGATGTTAAAACCCAGGGAAGGTTTTAAATCATTATTGCCTAGACACCACCCTAGAAAAATCAGAATCTCTAGAGGGGACCTCAGACGCTCATGTCTTTTTCATGTATTTGCACACACAGCTCAGCTGTGTCCCTGTCTTCAAGGAGGACATCCGTGGGCACACTGCCAAATCTCACCAAATCATTCACTGGAATCCTGCCCCACAGGATGGGGGGCTCCTGGGCATAGCCCCACACACGCCAGCGCCAATCTCTTCCAAAACCTCAGCCTCAGCGCCTTACAGTATAGCTCAACGGTGGAGCACTTGTCTAGCATCTTGGAGCTCAGGAATCAATTCCCAGCACCACACAACAAAGACAAAAACCCCGAGCCTTATGCCCACATTTGTCAAGAGCATCGGTCTTCCCCAGGAGCTGGGCTCTCGACCTTGTAGGTGAGTGTGGGGTGGGCACGGGCTATCAGATTAGATCTCCTGGCCCCTAATTTCAGCTCTGTCGCTTCTGTGTGACCTTGGGTAGTCAGCCCCTCTGAGCCTCAATATGTGCACACAACCCTAGCAACCTAGCTGAGCGTGGTGGTGCACGCCTGTAATCCCAGCACTTAGGGAGGCTGAGACAGGAGAATCGCGAGTTCAAAGCCAGCCTCAGCAATGGCGAGGTGCTCAGCAACTCAGTGAGACCCTGTCTCTACATAAAACACAAAATAGGGCTGAGGATGTGGCTCAGTGGTCGAGAGCCCCTGAGTTCAATCCTCAGGGCCAAAAAAAAAAAAAACCTAGCAACCTCACAGGGTCTGGGGGAGTCCTATTAGGCTAATTGAAGTAAAGCCCCCAGCACATGGTGGTGTTCTATAAATGGCAGCAGCTGCTATTATTACTCTCTTTCTGTTCTCTCAATGCCCTATTTTTCCTTCCAAATGCCTCACATCAGTCCAGTCCCCCCTAGAGGTATTTGCCGCCACCTGCCATCCTCATCAGAGCTCCGGCTTCATTAACTTCATTCCCTTCTCAGCCATTTACACACAGGCCAACATCCTTCTTAAAAACTCCACTTTACCCACATCAACTGCTGGCTCCACATTTTCTTGACTATCAGAACTTCAAAATCCAAACTTCTTATCCTGGCATTCAAAGCCTCCCACAGTCACCCCTGAGCCACTATTTGGGCTGCCTTCCTCTGCCCCCTACAGGGCCTCTATTCCGGCTCTGCTGGTCCAGCCCCACTTCCAAGGATGCCAGACCAGTTTCATCACCATGCCCTCGTTCTGGGTCTCTCCACTCTGAAATGTCCTCTTTCCTTTGAACCAACTGAAGTCCTGCCTGTTCCTCAAGACCCTCGGCACACAGTCTAACACAGAGGTCAGCGGGCTTTTTCTGCAAAAGGCTGCATAGTAAATATTTTAGGTTTTGCAGGCACACCGCTTGGCTTCTATTGTAACTACTCAGTGCTGCTACTGTAGCACAAAAGCAGCCACAGACAATATGAAGAGCAAGAGCTCTGCTGTGTTGCAGGAAAACTTTATTTACAAAAGCAGGCAACGGGCTGAATGTGGCTGGCTGCCCACAGGTTGGTTACCAATCACTGGTTGAGAGCCCCAAAATTCATGGGTCTGGCCCAGGCCTGTATTTCTGGCTCTGAAGTCTTACTAGGTCTTTTTCTCTGGCTCCCTAAGCCTGAGTCACATTCCTTACACACAGGTGCTCTTTTTTTCTTTTTTTTTCTCTTTGGTACCGGACATTGAACTCAGGGGCACTTGACCACTGAGTCACATCCCAGCCCTATTTTGTGTTTTATTTAGCGACTCGCATTTTGTAGGCTGGCTTTGAACTTGTGATTCTCCTGTCTTAGCCTCCCAAAGTGCTGGGATTACAGGCATGTGCCCGGCTCACACACAGGTGCTCTTTATCACTTGATTGGGTTGGGGGCCAATCCAGCTCCCACGACTTCCTTTGAGGAGTGTCCTTAGAGTGTGACTTTGGGGGGTGTCCTTGGAGTGTGACACATCAGAAATTAAATCAAGAAGCCAGACGTGGTGGCGCAAGCCTGTAATCCCAGCACTTAGGGAGGCTGAGACAGGAGAATTGTGAGTTGAAAGGCAGCCTTAGCAACGGTGTGGCGCTCAGCAACTCAGTGAGACCCTGTCTCTACATAACACACAAAATAGGGCTGGGGATGCGGCTCAATGGTCGAGTGCCCCTGAGTTCAATCTCCAGTACCAAAAAAAAAAAAAAGAAAGAAAGAAAGAAAAAGAAATTAAAACAAGATCTATAAATGAGAATGAACCAAACTCAATGTCTTGGATAGCCTCACGGCCACATATAGCTCAGCGGAGGGGACAGAGCGAAGGGGAGAATGAGCGATCAAAAGGAGAGAAGAAAGAGGAGACCTTGAAGGCAAGGAGAATGAGGGTAGGGAAGAGGAGGAAGAAAGAGCTAGAAAGACAGGTTTGTAAACAGAATGAGTGACGCCAAAGGACAGAGCATTGACACAAGCAGAAAGAAAGCAATGCGGAGAAGGAACGCAGACCTCCAAAGGGACCGACCCCTTCTCTCTGAAAACTGCACACCTGGGCACATGCGCCTCAGCGTGTGCAGTGTTGGCTTCCTGTTCACCTCACACTTGCCGAGGATGATCCTGCCTCTATATTTACCCTATAGACCTTTTCCCTGAGGGGTTATATTCTTAGGGTGAGAAAATGCAAGGATGAGGAACTGAAGACGGGGTGGGCCGCCAAGTAGCCAAGTAGTCAAAGCTAAGCAGGAGGGATTGGCCAGGGAAATGGCGCTTAACTTTTACATGACTCCTCCTCCAGGCAGTCTTCCAGGATTTCACCCATTTCATTGCCATAAGAGAACGCTCCACGCTCCCAATTCCTTTGTCTTGGGCACCTCTCAGGCTATAACCTAGTGTCCCTTTTACTGTGGACAATATGCATTGTCCCTCCAGAGGGGTGGGGGAAGTCGTGGGAGCTGGATGGCCCTGCCTGTACATCACTCCCCAGGGCCTGCCTCAATGACCGCGCAGGTCCTCCAGCCTGGCTGGTCTGTGAACACTGTCGACGACAAGGCGCACCGGGTCAACAGGGAAAGAGCAGCCAAGCGAAGGGAGCTTGGCTTGCAAAGCCGCGCGCACAGAGCCGTAGGTAACAGCGCCGCCGGAAGGGGGCGGGGCCTCACCCGCATGATGCGCACATTGTACATGCGCATCAGCCTCTCGTCCCTCTCCTCCGAGCTGTAAATCTCCTTCCGCAGCTTCTCGGCCGCCCGGATGTAGTCTCCCCGCGCGGAGTACACCCACTGCAGGGTCAGCCCACGGGCCTGAGGGGGAGGCGCGGGCTGGAGCCGATGGCAGGGGCCAGGACCCCGGCCTAGGATAGGGTCAAGGTGCTGGGGAACAGAGCTGGGACCCTGGGCCTGGCAGGAGGGGAGAGGTGTACAGGGACAGAGGGCTGGGGACGGGATGCCGGGAGAAGGGTAGAAGACCCGGGACATTTGAGGTTGGGAGAGGCCAGATCCCTGGGGCTTGGAAGGTACCGGATGTATCCTCGGGGCTAGGGTGACTGGAGACCGGAGTCAAAGGACCTAGACTCCAGAGACTGGGGGACGTATGGGCTGGACCCCCTGGCCTGGGCAGCACTTTATAGGGATAGAGCACCCCCAACCCCCAGAGGCGGGGAGCAAGGTTGGCATCTTGGACCTTGAGGTCCCCAGAGAATTCGTTGAGGCTGCCGATGTGCCGGAGGACCACGTCCCCGTAGCGGCCGAAGTCGAAGGGCAGCAGGTGGTCGTGGCTCAACCGGATGAGGAGCTGCCCAGCGAGCTGGGCCACAGCCTGGGCCACGGCGGGCAATCGGCCTTGCAGCATCTTGTGCAGGTTCTCATACGTGTCTTCCTTCGTGTGCAGGAAAGGGTACGCCGGGACATCCTGCGGGGACAGGGAGGGGCTGGGGCCAGGGGCGTGGTTCAGACAGGCCGCGGGACTGGCGCCCTGGGGCGGGGCCGGAAAGTCTCACCTCCAAGAAGGAGAACTCCACCGCAGGGACCCCGGCAAAGGCCGTGAAGGAATAGGCGCTGCTGTCCATGGGCAGGGGCCGGATCCTGGGGGCAGGTAGGTTGGGGGGCGCCGTGGACTCAGGCTCCTCCCAACCCCCTGCTTCCCACTCCACCCCAACTTACACCTCGGCATCCCAGCTAGGATTGGTGAACACCACCTGCTCATAGAGAGTCTGCCCACTGTGGTTGGGAGAGTCCACCTGGGGGCAGGTGGGGGGCGTGGTCAGGCTCTGCCCCGCCCCCGCCCCGCAGCTTCCCGTCAGCCCCGCCTCCTGGCCCGCCTCTTGCCTGCTTCAGGATGTTTTCAATGAGGCTGATCAGCAGTGGGCTGGTCTTGGCATGGAACTTGTCGTCCCCTTGAAGAGATGGAAGGCATACCTTAGGAATGGGCCCAGGGGCTAGGGTGGGCCTGAGGGGGCCAAGTGGTGGCACTGCCCCAGCTCACCCAGCACTGCGTTATCCAGGCTCACGTAGGCTACAGCTTTGAGGTGCAGCACACTGAGGTAGCCCTGTGGGTGGGGGAACAGTATGGAGAAGGAACCCACGCCACACCTCTCCCCACACCTCTCTCCACTGCGTGGCTACCTGCCCGGAGCCAAATCACCTCCAGCCACTCTGTGGAGCCCACACTCCCAAAGTCGCCTCCATCCCAGCTGATGAAGAGAAGACTTCTGCGGGGTCGGAAGCCTGGGGTGGAGGGGACAGGAAGGATGGGCTCTTCTGGGGACCACCAAAGATCCCCCTCTGTCTTGCTCTGTCCTGGGCCCCAGGGGTTCTCCTCTTCCCTCTCATCAACCCCCCCCATCCCAGCCCATCTTTCTCTGCATCAGCCCTAGCTTGACTATAATTGTAATAGAGATGACACTGTATATGGAATCTCCACTTGTCACTCAGACCCAAAGACACCATTATTTCATTTTTAAATGAAAAAAAATGAAGTGACTTGCTTAAAGCCACATGCTAGACTATGGAGGTGTCAGATGTGGAGCCCAGGTCCCAGCGACCTCCCTCTGCTGCGAGCTCCCAACTGCATCTCTGCCCCACCCCTGCAGCTCTGCCCAGCCTGGGTCCAGGCCCTGATCTTACCATTGCTCACCATGGAGGAAAAGGTCTGCACCAGCTCCAGTAGTATGGCAGTCCCCACTGCAGACTTGGCTGCTCCTGGGCCCCATGCATCTCTCTGGGCCCCGATGACAACATAGTGATCTGGGGAGGGTGTGTTTAGAGCCCACCTCTTACACTGGCAATACCCAAAATCTTCCCCCTGCACCCCAACTCCCGCATCCTCACCCAAGGCTCCTCACAGGCCTCCCTGCACCTCTCCTTGGCGTTTATCTGGGTGCTTATCAGGGCCATACTCTTCCCCAAGTCTCTGGTGCCCTGTTCTCCACCACTCGCCACATGGAGTCATATTTGAAAGGATCATCTAGCTAACGTGACCTCTTTTATGCTGTCTCCGTTATAAATAGCCCAGCCATGTCACCTGTGCCTGCTCACCCCCGGGGCTGCCCATGTTGTCTCTGGTCATGAGGGTTCCTACTGCTACCCACATCAGCCCCAGTTCAGCCTCCACTTGCCAGTCTCCATCCCCGGATACCACTCCTGCGCCCTCTCCAGGGCCTCCTGAGTCTTGGCAGGGGTTATGAGCAGGGGCTGTTCCCACAAGCTTTGGATGCTGGGCAAAGGAGACACACCTGGCTCTGCCAGGCCCTCGATACATCCAAAGATGTTGCTGATGGGAGTGGAGGTTCTGTGGTTGTTGACCTCTAGGTGCAGGCCTGGCCCGGGACCCAGGCGATAAGGGGAGGCCGGGAGGCGCCCCTGCCATTCCTGGGGGGCCACAGGGCCTTTAAGCTTCCTGGAAAGGGTAGAGCAGAAAGGGTTGGAAGAGGCAAAGAGAAGTGTCTACACAAGAACCCAGAGACCCCTCTTCACTCCTGTCCTCATCCTCCAGATCTCTGCCTCTGTACCCCGCCTTGGGCAGGGATAGCCTCAGACAGCTGTACAGGTTGTGTCCTGCTCAAGGGTGCCCAGCAGAGGTGGGTTTTGAAATCTAGTGGGAGTTCTGTTTACTAAACGCTGGGCCCTAGTAAAAGGGTGTTCACTCATAAAAGGGGGCACTTTTCTCTAGTTTTGCTCCCTGTTCTCTGTTTCCCCCTTTTCCCATCACCTCAGCAGGCGGAAGGCAATGTCTGCACTGATGGGCTGAGCAGGGATGCGGGGGAGGCCAGAGGATGCCACTGGAGGGAACTGGGTTTGATTGAAGGAAGGGAAGCCAGGTGTATAGGGGTCCCCTGTTCCCAGGTGCACCTGTGGGAAAAGGGTGCCCACTCTGAAATTGGGCTGGGCTAGCCCCATTTCCAAGGACCTGTAGCCTGGACCCCAGGAAGGCACTGCTGCTTCCCCGGACTCACATGTCCATATACAGCCTGGTGGCTGGACAGGCCTGGCTTGTGTGGGTCCTGGGAGAAGTCTGCTGGGTCAGGGTATATGAGCACTCCTTTGGCCCCAAAGTCCTGGGCACTGGCCACCTGGGGGAAGGCAGGAAAGCAAGGAAAAGTGAAATAGCCCATTGATCTGCTACTGTCCATTTTTAATGGGCTGTGTGTGGCATCGGCTGGCCCATCAGAGGCCCACAGTGGGTCTGCAGCCCTCGACGCCCCTGCTGCAGGCTCCACCCCATCTAATGTTCACGAACTTCCTGATTTGTTGCCACCGGTAATTTTTTTTCTTTTTTTCTTTTTTTTTTTTTTTACTACCCGCTTGGTATTTCTTTTCTCCCTCTATAGCCTCTAGAAGCTTCCATTGTCAGGTTGACCCTCGGGTTCCCCAGCCCGCACAGTCCGCATGCCGCCCGATCCAGGGCCCCTCACCTTCTGGGCAAAGCTGGTCACTCCGACACGCACCAGCAGGAGGCAGCCGGTCAGCTCCACGCCCCTGGCCCGCAGGCCCTGCAGGTCTTCCGGTCGCCCGTAGTGGGCGTACACCAGCTTTCCCTGGGGACGCCAGGGACTGTGAGGCGCGCTGCCCGCATCTCTCCTGCGAGATCCGGGGAAGTGCGCGCGCTGCTCTGCATTCTGGGGGTGGGCAAGAGGCGCTCACCGTGGCGTTGCCGGTGGCGCTGTAGGGACAGTAGGCATCAGGGTCCTCCAGGGGCAGCGTCTCCCCGGCCGTCCCGGTCTCATCGACCCAGTGCAGAGTGTTGGGGTGAGCCCTGAGGAGCAGGGGAGGTGAGCGTCCCCGCGCGCGCCCTATCGCGCGCCCCCGCCCCCGCGCACTCACTGGTCGGGGAACTGCAGCCCCACGTAGTGCGTGTCTGTCCACACGTGGTCGAGCTTCTGACGGGAGAGCGCCGCGACGATGTCCTGGGCCAGGGCAGCCATCCCGGGCGAGCCGGCTACTCGCTGGCGAAGGCTGGTTTCCCTGAGTGGGGAGAGGTGAAATTGGGGTCCAGGAAGAGCGAGGGGACATCGGGAACCTGCAGGAGTAGGAAGGAGCGGAGAAGGATGCCAGAGACGTGGAGTCGTCCCAAGGCAGGGCCAGTGAGGGGCTAAGTTTGGGGACTCTCCTTATACACTGGTTTTCTCCCATCACACCCAGGACTCTGCCCCAGGCTCTCCAGGGCCTCCTGCTTGAAACCTTAGCTTCCCATCGCCAGGGGTCCTGTCCACCATCTCTTAGGTTCTTCCTGGCTCCGACCAGTCTCCTGGATCCATGTTGCTTCCCGCTACGCGGGATGGATGGGGAGGCGCTGCCCGCAGGCCCCTGTTGATGTGGGCCTGTGTGCCCAGACAGCAGACCCTCTTTTGCACCTCCTCCTCCACCTGGGCCTCCTGGAGAGCTGCATCAAGGTTGGGACTCTCAATGTTGAATCATGTGGTCCACTGCAGACCCCGCCTTGTCTTCTTCCATAGTCCCCACCCACGGAACAGGTTGTCACCCTAGCTTACTACTCCTCCATCTCACCTCCGCAGTGGACTGTCCCTGGCTTACCTGTCATCTGGCTCCACCTGTGCCCTCTGTGGCAAACAAACTCCTGTCTGCACAGAAGACCCCTTCTCCATTTGTTCTGGGCAGAGACCTGGCTCTTGGCTAAGTCTACAGAGGGACTCCAGACAGCGTGGCTCAGGTTCTCATCGCCCTGGGTTTGCAGTGAGGTGCTTGCTCCCAGTTCTACATTTCGATTTCTGACCATTTTTCCTGGTGAAACTCTTTTCTTTGGAAACCCAGCCATCCAGTTCTCCAGCCCTTCCCTCCTCACTGCTGGTAGCTTCTATCAGTCAATCGTCCATTCTCATTGAGGACTATAGCACCTGGCTTTTCATTTTCCTCCCTTAGGCTCACCATGGTCCCCAGTGCTGCGCTGCTTCAGAATCTCTGTGAATGAGGTCCCTTAGCCTCGGCTACCATCTTCAGCTCCCATGAGGACCATTGTGGTCCATGGGCTCAATACCATGTCTTTCTCCCCAACTCAGTTCCCATCCAGTATCTCAAGTACTTGTTTGGCATTGCACCCAATCAATGGTGTGATTTGCACAGAGAAGTCCTGTGTGGCAGCAAGGAACAATTGACCAAAGGTACATTTAGCAATGTAGAACTTTAAAATATTGTGTGAAGTTAAAAAAAAAATCTAAATTAAAAACATACCAACCATAGCTATATCTGATTAATGGGTCTTGGAGTGATTTTTTAAAAACTTCTATTTTTCCATGTTCCTTAAGTTTAAAAATAATTTTTAGCTGGGCACAGGGGTACACACCAGGAATTCCAGTGACTTGGAAGGCTGAGTAGGGGTATTGCAAGTTTGAGGCCAGCCTCAGCAACTTAGTGAGACCCTGTCTCAAAATAAAAAATAAAAGGGGACTGAGGATGTAGCTCAGTGGTAAAGCCCCTCTGGGTTCAATCCTCAGTACCAAAAAAAAAAAAAAAGGCATTTTACATAAACTGTGTGTGTGTGTGTGTGTGTGTGTGTTTGTTTAGGTGCCAGGGGTTGAACCGTTGAACCCAATGCCTTATACATGTTAAGCACACACTCTACTGTTCCCAACCCAAAATTACTGTTTTAAAAACCTACATATACACATAAGACAACTGCACATACAGTCTCATCCCTGAGTATTCACAAGGGATTGGTTCCAAGACCCTTGCAGATACAAAACTCCACTGATGATCAAGTCCCTATATAAAATTGCATAGTGATATCTGTATATAATCTACATGCATCCTCCCAGATACTTTAAATTATCTCTAGGGTATTTATAAGACCTAATATAATGTAGATCCTATGGAAAGGGTTGTCAAACTATATAGTTAAGGGAATAATGACAAGAAAAACATCTGTACATGTTCAGATGAATATTTTTGATCCACTGTTGGTTGAATCTGTGGGTGTGGAGCCTGTGGATGAGGGCTGACTGTATGTCAAAGCCATGTGCATTTAAAGGCATTCATGAAGCACATGAGATGAGGTGCTTATGGGGCATGGAGGGGGAAGCAGAGATAAGGTGTGGAAAACTAAATAGGAAGGTCCTTTCACTGGCCAAAAGGGACACTGTATTATGATCTCAAGGACACAATGCCACTTGTGCTGTGCTCCCAATCTTAAAATAGTCACCTGTCTGATCATGATACTAAATTGCTCAAAACCCTCAGTTCTCTTTTTCCTCTTAGAATGAAATCCAAAACAGGGTTGGGGTTGTGGCTCAGTGGTAGAGCACTTGCCTAGCATGTGTAAGCCACTGGGTTCAATCCTCAGCAGCATATAAAAAATGAGTAAAATAAAGTAATTGTGTCCATCTACAACTAAAAATATTTTTAAAAAGAAAGAAAGAAAGAACAATGACTGTAGCCCCAGTGAGCCAAGTTCAGCTCTGTGCTCCAGACCCTTTGCACATGCCATTTTCAGGCCTGAAATGCTTTTCCATCTACTTTTTACCTGGCACACTACTCATCCCTCAGATCTCAGCTGTGAGTTCTCCAAGGAATCATTCCTTGACCCTCAGTCTAAATTGGGTCCTCTAGTAATGATCGTTTGTCACATCCTTTTCTTTCAAAGCCATGATCCCAGTAATGATTATGTGGCCATTAATGTGACTGTTAGTTTCGTATTCATTTCCTCCAGTGGACTGCAAGCTCCACGAGAGGAAGGTCAGACTGCTTTGGTCTCTGCGATGTCAGATGTCCACCAGCTTAGCTTAGTACCCGTCACGGAGTACATGCTAAATCATATTTGTTGGATAAATGAATAAATGACTTCATGTCACCACCAACACAGCCACCCAATTCCCTGGTCACTTCCTGGATCTTGTCATTCATTACCCAGAACTCCACCTCTGGAATATTTTTCCATTGAGGATTTACTGAAAACCATAGAGTACCAGGCAGTGTTAAGTACTACAGACTCTGAGAGAAACAGTAGAGTTCATCAGATCAGTCTTCATAGCTCCAGAATCCACTCTCTGATTAGACCTTGAGGGCTCCAGCCAGCTCCCTTACCCTCTCATTCCTGCTCCTAAACCCAGGCACTCCCGATTGCCCAGTGTCTCTACATCTGTCATTTCCTCTCTCTGCTTCCCTCCCCTCCCCAGCCAAAGTACAGCCTTGCATTAGTTCCTTGCCCTCGCCCCAGATGCCACCCTCTCTTCTCCCTGCCTGTGAGGGATTCACAGTGCAAACCACGTTCCTAGACCTGTCAAATCATCCACCTCTTCAGCCAGTACCTGACTTCCAAGTGCTGCTCAAGAGAACAAACAAAATCCCTGGATGTTGTTGAGGCCACCGATTTGAGGTCTTTTAGCAAGGGGAAAAAACTTCTTGATCAAGTTTCTAGCAGTGGGGGTTGGGGTTGTGGCTCAGTGGTAGAGCGCTTGCCTAGCACGCGTGAGGCACTGGGTTCCATCCTCAGCACCAATAAAAATAAAAATAAAATAAAGATATTCTGCCCACCTACAACTAAAAAATAAATATTTTAAAAAAAGTTTCTAGCAGTGTATCAAAAGCATAATAATATTCCTTGATCAAGTTTAGACAAAGAAATCTATGAATATAAATTATGATGTAAATATTAAAGAAGAAACATCATTTGGTCCTCTTAGTACATTAAAGAAAAAAAAACTCCCTACCTGTTCTTCCTTTCTTTTTTCTTTTTTAAAGATTTTTTTTTTTTTTTTTTAGTTGTAGATGAACACAATGTCTTTATTTTATTGCTTTGCATGTGGTGCTGAGGATCGAACCCAGGGCCTCATGCATGAGAGGCAAGCGCTCTACCCGCTGAGCTACAATCCCAGCCCCTGTTCTTCCTTTCTTGATCATTAAAAAATAGTAATAAAAGTAAAATCAAATAAAAAGGTCTTGGGCTGAGATGTAGTTCAATTGGTACATCAGTGCTTGGCTAGCATGTGTGAGGCCCTAAGTTTGACCCACAGTACTATAAAAAAAATGAAATAAAATAAAAAGTTCTCGGTAGCTAAGAATAGAAAGAAACTTCTTTAATTCAATTTTTTTTTTTTTTTGGTACCAGGGATTGAACCCAGGCATGCTTAATCACCGAGCCACATCCCCATTCCCCCCTTTCTAAAAACATTTTTTTAAGTTGTTGATGGACATTTATTTATTTATTTATTTATTTATTTATTTATTTATTTATATGCGGTGCTGAGAATTTAACCCAGTGCCTCACACATGCTGGGCAAGTGCTCTACCACTGAGCCACAGCCTCAACCCCTCACCCCTTTTTTATATTTTATTTAGAGACAGGGTCTTGCTAAGTTGCTTAGGGCCTCACCAAGTTGCTGAGGCTGGCTTTGAACTTGGCAATCCTCCTGCCTCAGCCTCCTGAGCCTCCTGGAATCACAAGCATGCACCACTGCACCTGGTCAATTGAATTTTTAAGAGCCATCCGAAGTCTGTAGCCAATTTCATACTCACTGACAAAGTATTATAAAAAGATTCCTATTAAAATCAGGAAGTGGGCCAAGATAGCTACCATCACCATTATCAAAATTCCCAATGCAATAAGAATTGAAAACATAAAACATACAAGCATCAGAAAAGAGAATATATGTCTCCTGCTCACTGCAATTTATATTATTTACATAGAAAACCCAGGAGGGCCCTCTGAAAATGATTCCTGACCAGATGAGGGTCGTGAGTGACCTGACCTCTTCTCTGGACCCATCTAGACATCTCCTTTCCACTAGGGGTAGGGACTGGAGCACAAGAGGAGAGACAGGCCATCTGCTGCACCATAGGCCTGCACAGTCTGGCTAGCATCCCCCCACAATGTAGTTGGGGGTCTGTCCCTATAAATGCATTCACTTTTTTTTTTCTTATCCCCTGAAACACTCCTCCTCTGAATCTTACAGAGCTCCTTCCTCCCAGTTTGGTATTCTGGCCCTTGGGTGCAGCACGCAGGACCTTTCTGGGTTTATCCTGCCTCATGTTGACCCTTCTCTTCTCATTCAGTTAGCTTCTCTGTCTCCAAAATATGTCACCCTCAGGGACTCAGCCCCCTCGAGGCTCATCTCTGAGCGCTTGCCATCCTTTCAAGACCACTGAACCAGGAGACCAATGAAGCAGGTGGAAGAACTTGGAAGGGACAGGACATCAGACACCAGGGTCCTGGGCAAGCAGGATGGGAGGCCAGTCTGAGAGGAGAGGACACTGAGGGCCAGGAAGGGGGCAGGCTGATCTTACCTGATGGTGTCTTCCAGGTGCCCCTCCCTCAGGAGCCGCAGGAACATGGCCTGGAGGTCGCTCCAGTACAATGTGCCCTGGTGGGAGTCCAGGCCCAGCTCATAGTTGACATCCTCACTGACCACCAACAGGGAATCTCCACATGCTTGACAGGACCTTCGGAAGGCTACGTAGCCCAGAAGGAAAGCTGGTGGGTGGCAAGGTGAAGATTATTCCTGTGCTCATCTGTGGACACCAGAAATCTCCCCCAGTCCAGGTCCTTCCCTGTGGGGCAAGGGCATGACTCACCCCCGGTGAAAATCAGGAGGGCAGTCAGGACCAGGTAGGGGGCAGCCCTTCGTCCTGCTGCTGCCCAGGGTATGAGGTTTGGCAGCCCTGTTCTAGACCCCGGGGGCTCAGGGCCCTTCAGCTCCATGGGGCAGAAGTGGACAGGCAGCTCTGCCCCCTCCTCCTGGTCTTCCTCTTCCTCCTCCAGGCACCCCTGATGGGAGCCTTCCACACGCTTGTAGATGGTCTGAGAGCTTTGTGGGGACAACTGTTGCTGTGGGGAGCAGGGCCAGCATGAGGTAAGGGAAAGGCCTGGGGGATGAGGAAGGATCTGGCAATAATGGTGTTTATGACTTTGGGGTGCTAAATGAGCACAGGCAGGGAGAGGAGCCTGAGAGGGAGGCTGGAGGGGGGGAACCAGAGGGGAAAAGGAGGGAGAGGGAGAGGAGCCAGGGTACTGGCCAGAAGAGGCCAGTTTTGTGGGTTGGGGGTGCAGAAGGACCTGATGGAAGGCCTAAGGTGTCCCCCAACCCCACTCATCTTACCGCTCTCTGGAGTAGACCCCGAAGTCGCTCCATGCTTGTCCCCCTTTTGAACCCTGCAGGCTACACCCCCCCCCCCAGTGATAAACCGTTTGTTGGAGCCCCAGAGGGCCCCTTATCAGCCCTGGCAGGCAGTCTGAGCCCAGGCCAGTTCTCACCACCCCCCACACACAAGGGTGGTGGCACAGTCCTGGCCTCAGTCCAGCCTTCCAAAGGGCCCCCAGCCCAGGCCAGAGGACAAGAGGATGTGCCTCCCCTGCCAAACAGCACCCTCCTGCCCCCTTTCTGCAAAACAATCAATATTTTTTTACCTTGGAGCAGACTTTGGCCTCTTAGTTCCCGTCAGGGGTGGGGGAGGGGCTGAAAGCCAGGGAGAAGGGGATATGGGTACCTCTCTTCCCTCTTCTGCTTCCACCTCTCCCAGTGACCTTGAGGAGTCCTTCCTTAACCCTTCAACCCCATGCAAGATTCACCATGAAGATATCTGGACCCTCCTGCAGCTGGCTTGCCGGTTCCCCAAGCCCAGGCCCAGCAGCACAGCTGTTGTCCCTGCCCTGACACTATCCCAGTGAATCCTAAGCTGGGTCAATTAACTTGGGGTTTGGTCTAGGCAGGTGGACGGATGTCTTTTTGGAATTAGGTCCCTACTGACTACTGGGGAGGGAGGTATATGGGTGGGGTCATGTGTCAGGAGGGACCAGTGAATGTCCAGGATAGGGGCTCTGGAGTCAGGATCTGTGGGTCAGGGCCCACCAGTCATTGGGGTAGTCCTGGCCAAGGCTGGGCAGAGCTGCCTGATCTTGGAGAAGTCACAGTCCACCCTGGGCTAGAGCCTCTTTGGCCACAAAATGACTTGAATCAGGTGTATTTCTTCCAGGTGGGTCTGGGACCTTCTAAGGCCAGATACATACCTCATGAAAGGCCAGATAACCTCACCCAGAAACATAACACAGATATAAACAGCTAAGCTTTCCCTAGTTTTCTAGTGGGGTTAGCAGGTGTCCAATCCCGGGAGAGGACTCCAGGACACTATCCCTCTGCCCACGTCAGGGCCTCCCTGGGAAGCCCCTCAGCTCCCATCCAGGCCCACAGAGAACCCCAGTCTCTAACCCTTGCCTGTCAAAGCCAAGAGCCCCTGCGTAGCCCGGCTCACCTGAGGCGTAGGTCCTGGAGAGTTTGGGTGCTGCTCTCCGGTGACCCAAATCTGGTGCTGAGGCCCCGCCCACCTAGACCCCTCTCGGGTTCCGCCCCGCCCCCCCTTAATGTCTCTCGCCTGGCCCCGCCCCCACCATATCCGCCTTCCCGCAGCTCCTGGACTCCAAGCTGGGCTGTTCACTGGCTTGTCCCTCAGTGGTCTTCCCCTCAAACCTGGAGGAATCCGTAACTCTTGGGGCTGTGTCTGGGCGCCCACCGTAGGATCTGGCACAATTGTAGGTGCGCCCTCCCCTCGCCTCCCTCCACACCCCTGAGCCCACTCCCCACTCCCAAAGACGGCAAACTTTTTTTTTTCTTAAAACGTTTTTTTACTTCTTTTAACTCAGAAACATCACAATCTAGGAGGACAAGAGGGGAAGAGGAGGGGGTGATGAGGACAGGGGGTTAGCGGGCTTCGATCTGCGCTCCTGGAGGCCTGGCCGGGGAACACCCCTCTCCTGTACCCCTCTCCTCCACGCGCGCGGTGGGCAGGTGGGTGTGTGCGGAGGGGGCGCCCTTAGGGACACTTCCGCTCCACGCACTGCTTCCCGCCCTCCTCGTATTCCTGCTTGGAGATCCACATCTGCTGGAAAGTGCCCTGGAGGAGGGGGCCACACAGCGGTCATGGCAGTCCTGGGGGAGCGGGAGGGACCGCGCCACACCCCACCGCACCCCGCACCCCGCGGAAGCCTTTCCTCCTTCTGGCCTCGCCTCTCCCGGTCTTACTCTGCCTTGTCCATCCCCTCTTTCTGTATTCAGAGGGAATACAGACAGCATCAGCCAATCAAGGATTCATTCATTCAACAAGGATTTATAGAGCACCTGTCTGCCCTGAGCCAGGCACTGTTGCTGAGCTGAGTTGCACTGTTGCACTTACAGCCTAGGTTAGCCAACCACGCCCCCCACCCAACACCCCTCCGCGCACACATTCCTCGCCCCACTCCATCAGGGCTCAGGCACACACTCAAGTCGCTCTTATTCCCAGGAAAAATCTTTCCTTCTCCCTCACCATTCTGAAACCACCTAATTTCTGGATCCTGGTGCCCCACTGTCACCCACCCCTGCTAAAACATGCCATTTGAGGGGTCCTACACTGGGCATGTCACAGTTCCTTCTCTTGGATGGTGGTTCTGCCTTCACCTGGCTTCTATTTCTGTTTCCTCAGCTCAGAGAACAGACTTCCTGGGCTGGCTCATTCACCCCCAGTCCTAACCAATCTCTTGTTCTGGACCCAAATACCAAGTTGTCTCTTAGATACATGCCCCTAAGTGTTCCTCTAGATCCTGAATTCATCATGTCCATAATTGAGTTAGCCATCTTCCCCCAGGCTCTGCCTAAACTCGCTGCTTCTTTGATCCTTCTCACTCTCTATGCCTGTGCCCTCCAATGCAATGGCCACTAGCCTCTTGTGGCTGGCCATCTCAATGTGCTTCATCCAAATTGAGATATGGATCTATGTGGACAATATACAGTGGATTTATTTATTTATTTTGGTGCTAGATATCAAACTCAGGGCCTTGCATATGCTAGGCAATCACTCTACCCCTGAGTTACTCCCCAGCCCTTTTCTTTTTGTTTTGAGATAAGGTCTCATTAAGGTGACCAGGCTGGTCTTGAACTTTGAGCCTCCTGTCTTAGCTTTCCAAGTAACTGGTTTTACAGTTGTATGCCACTACAGCTGGCCTATGTGCTGAATTTGGAGGGGGGGGTACCAGGATTGAACCCAGGGACATTTAACCACTGAGTCACATCCCCAGCCCTTTTTATGTTTTTTATTTAGAGACAGGGTCTCACTGAGTTGCTTTAGGACCTTGCTAAATTGCTGAGGCTGGCTTTGAACTTGCAATCTTGACTCAGCCCTCCCAAGTCGCTGAAATCACAGGCATGCGCCACTGCATCAGGCTATATGCTGCATTTTGATGACTAAGTATACAATGTGAAAAATGTAAAATATCTCACTAAGAACTTTTTATACTGGTCACACATTGAAATGGTATATTTTAAATATATCAGATCAAATAAAGTATGTTCTTAAAAATTAATTTTATCGGGGCTGGGATTGTAGCTCAGTGGTAGAGCGCTTGCCTCGCATGCGTGAGGCCCTGGGTTTGATCCTCAGCACCACATACAAAGCAATAAAATAAAGACATTGTGTCCATCTACAACTAAAAAAAATAAAAAAATAATTAATTTTATCTTTTTTTGGTTTTATCTTTCAACATGGCTATAGGAATTTATTTTATTTTATTTTTTATTTTTGGTATCATGGATTGAACTCAATGGTGCTTAACCAGTGAGCTACATCTCCAACCCTTTTTTATATTTTATTTAGAGACAGGGTCTCACTGAGTTGCTTTAGGATCTTGCTAAATTGCTGAAGCTGGCTTTGAACTTGTGATCCTCCTGCCTCAGTCTCCCAAACCAATGGGATTACAAGTGTGTGTCACTGCATTGGCAGAGATTTTTAAATATGTGTCTTGCATTGTGCTCCTGTTGGGTAGGACTGACCTAGCCCCTACCTAAGCTAGCATCTGGGTCTTGTTCTTGACTTGTCTCTTTTCTCTTGCATGCAGACAGTGTCCACATGCTGTCCGTGTACCTTTTGATAAGCTTCCAGTGTGTACTCACTGATACCCATGCCTCCGCTGTGCCCCAGTTAGAGCGAAGATGGTAGCAGATCTGTCCCTGCCACCACTGCCTCCTTCTTTCGTTCTTTCTTCCTTCCTTCTTTCCTTCCTTCCTTCCTTCCTTTTTTTTTTGTGATACTGGGTATTGAACCCAGGGGCTTGCGCCTGCTAGGCAAGAGCTCTGCCACTGAGCTACGTCCCCAGCCCCCTGTCCCTGCCTTCAGCCTGGCCCCGTTTGATCCACTCTCCACTCTCATGAGGGATCACGAGGGCTTCCTAAAACCCAGATCCAGCTGCATCTGTCTTTGGCCCTGCATCTGGCCCTACCCATAGTCGATACCATGTTTTCCTCTTTGCCCTCCAAGTTCATACTCTTCTTATCTCAATTTATAATCCTTGAGGGTGCTTGAAAACTTCCAAATTGGATCAAATCCTCTCTGCACACTTTGTGGTGACTTTCTATTTAATAGCCTTGGCTCTAGACTGTCACTGTCAGGAAGGCAGGGACTCTCAGGCTGTCCGTCCACTTGAAACACAGAGGAGGCGAGGCCTTCAGTAGCTGTGTGGCTGACATGTGCCAGCCCTGAGCTTAGTTCCAATTGCCAGCCTCTGATTTTCTCACCCTCCTTTCTGTCTCCTTGGAGGTTTGCCCTTCTAGTGGATGTCCTTTCCTGTGGTGGCTCTGCCATCCCCTCTGTGGGAGGACACATTTTACATCCCAGCTCCCTGCTCAAAGACTTGTGTCTACCCCAGCAGCTGATCCAGACTAAACTCAACACCTCCTATGCCAGAACTGACCCACCCACCTCCTCTTCTCACCTCCTCGCTCTCCACCCCTATTCCCACCCACGCTGCTTCCCACTCCAGATTCCAGAAGCCATGGAAAGAGGCTTCTCGCAAGGTCTCCTTGGTCCCAGCTCACACCCTGATCACAAAGACTCTTGCCTGAGGGTCCCCTCAGAGGTCCCTGTCACCATCTCATCACTCCTTTGCCCTAAGCCTCAATGATATCCTCTCTGCTCACTGAGGACAGTGGGTGCCTTCCCACAACCTCATCCCAACCCATCTCCAACTTCCTGTCGTGCTGCTCCCTGGTTTGTGTCCTGACTGAAGCATTGAGGCTTCTGGGAGCACTGCCCTTTCTCAAAAATAAGTATTTGTTAAATGAATGAACGAGGATGCTGGCAAGACAGTGGGACATGTCCGGGTGTCCCCTTCCCCACACTCGGCACTAGGCCAGACCCCTTTTCTCTCACCAGTGAGGCCAAAATGGAGCCCCCAATCCAGGGGCTGAACTTGCGCTCCATGGTGCTGTTGCTGGCGATGAGCTTCAGGCGCATGCTCTGCGGGGAGAGAGGGGCTTGGGAAGCAGATGTCTAGGTTCTGGGAATGGACAGGGCTTGGGAGTTGGGAAGAAGCCACAGGGGCAGAAGGTCTGCTCTGATGGCCAGAACACTCCATATTGGGGAAAGAAGATGGCCTTGGCTCTGTGGGGCTACACTAGGAGGGGAGTCCAGGGCCCTGGGTAAGGGGTGAGCTCCTACCGGTGGGGTCTTCTGGGAAAGCTCTCGATTGAGCCTGTCGGTGAAGCCCTGAAGCAGCGTGTTCCCACCAGTGACAATGACACTGCCATATAGTCCCTGGGAGCAGAGAGGAGGAGTGAGCTGGCCGGGAACACCCCCCCTGCCTCCCCATTCCTCCTGGACCCTTTTGCTCAGCCCCAGGCCCAGGCCTCACCGGACGAATGTCGATGTCACACATGCCAATGCTGGTGGTGACCACATGGCCCACGCCTAACATGGTATTCCCTGACAGGCCCTGTGGACAAAGGTGACCTGGGCTTTGGGCCTTTTGCTCCCTTTCCCCAGATCTCTGTGATCCTTCCCAGCCTCCCCCACACCCTAGGGTTTAAGAACTCCAGCCAGCTCCCATCCCAAATCAGCGCCCATCACCCAGCCAAACCTTGACATTGGAGGGATCAAACAGGCCTTCAGGGATACGGAGTCGCTCTGCGCCATAGTCTGTATTATAGCCATTGGGCATCTCATAATGGACTGTGGGCATTTGTGCAGCCACCCTGCCCAGGAAGGATCAAGACTCTGCCTGGGGTGCTCACAAAGGACTCCAGGTAAGAAGCACCCTAGGCTCCCCCTGAGCCCCAGTTCTGCCCTCTTCCCACCCCACAGCACTGAGCCCCACTCACTGCTCATCATAGGGGGAGTCTGAGACCTGCAGCACTGAGGCCTGGAAGTCCTGAATCACCTCCTGAGAATCCAGAAAGGGTGGGGGCTTGGCCTCTCTCCTGAGCACCACCCCCACCCACCTGCAGGGCCTCTGTCCCTCCTCACTGCTCATGGCAGGGGGCCAGGAGCTGGGGAGGGACACTGTTTGGGGAACCCTCTCTAGTGCCTCACATTGCACATGTAGTTATGCCAGGACTTGGAGACTTGGGGAAGCTTCTCCTTCTTTTTCCAGTTTGGGGGAGCACCTTCCCGCACGGGCTCCTGTGGGGGTACAGCCTCTGAGCATCTGTCCCTAGCTGATGCTCATCCACCCTCTGACCACACCTGCCTTCCCAGACCTCGCCAGCTCTGCAGCTACCCGGCACTGGGGTCTCTGCTTTGCTGCCCAAAGGAGGGTTTTCTCATCCTTCCTTGACAGAAAGGAGAGGGAACTGGGAGAACTTGTTCCCATTTGTGCCAGACACACCTTAGATACAGGTGATTGAAAAGGTTCAATCAGGGAAAGCTAAGGGCATGTGGGGAAGGCCTTTTCCTGGGTCGTGTCCCCTGTCCCCTATGTGGGGGCTTAGAGAAGCCCTTTGCACGCAGAGTCATTTAACACTTTTTCCATTTTCTTTTTAGGAGAGGAAACCTAGATCCAAAGAGTATCAACATCATGCTGTAGGCTACACAGCTCTTACATGGCAGAGGCAGAACATGAACCTAGGCCTATTTGGACCCCCCAGAACCCACCACACTGGCTCTCACACATGCTGCTGCCAGCTGATTGCATGACCTTGGCCATGTCCCTCAGCCTGTCTGGGTCTCTGATGCTTTGATTGAAAAATGAAGAACTGGACCTATGACCTTCTAGGGGTCCTGCTGCTCTCTGGTCTGCTATATCATGGGTTGATGGGCTGGCAGGTACCCAAGACTCTATGGTGGTAGCTCTGGACTCCCCAGAGGTCCCACCTTGGCTGCGATCATGTAAGGGGGGATGATGTCAATAGCCATTTCCTGGAAGAGCTCCCGGCACTGCATGGAGATGAAGTCCCCTGCCAGGGGTGATTTGACAATGCCTGGAAGAGGAGGCGGCATCAGGACCTGGCCCTCTTGAGGTAACCCTGTCCCCTGCCGAGGCCCCACCTTGCTGCAGGACGTAGCCATCATGCACTGGAATGGCCGTGGTATGGGTGGCCCCACTGTCTAGGACAAGGCCCGTGGAACGTCCATTTGCAAAGCTGGTGTGGAATGGGTCAGTCAAAGAGACAGCTGCAGCAAGCGAGGGGCTGGCCTGGTCCTCCAGTCTTTCCTGGGGTCCATCCCACCCCTAGTCTGCAAGACTCTCCACTTGGCTTATGACCCATCTCCTGGAGACAGGCTCCTGAGACCTCAGTCATTTCTTCCCGTGTGAATCACAACTTCTTCCTCTGTTCCTACTGAACTCCCAGCCTCTCTTTCTTCTTGGTTCTAAGACCTATGAGCTCCCTGAATTAGTTCCCTCCCTCCTATGCCCAGCTCCTGTTGTCCACTGAGCCCAGCTCTTTCTCTGCTCAGCCTGATACACAGAATGGGGAAGGGCCACTTGTCAGGACTCCCGAGGTACTGGGTGCTCAGCCATGGGTCTTCTGTCCTAGTGTGGCTAAGGGAGGAGTCTAGCTATTTGGGACTCTGATCTCCAAAGAATCAGGCCTACACACCCCATCCTGTCCCTCCACCCAGCAGAGCAGCTCAACCCAGAGGATACGCGGTGAGCACGGCTGTCTTGCATAAGAAGAAGGCAGGAATGTTGTACTGCTCGAACATCAGCTCAGTCAGCTTCTCCCGTTTGGCCCGAGTGTTCCACTATGGAGAGAATACAGGAGGGGAGGAGTCGGGAGGGACCCACACTTACACACAAACTCACACACACACACGCACGCCTACTCATACATACATATACACTCACATTCATGCACGTATACACATACATTCACATATACATATATGCAAACACATACACTTATACATACACAACTTGTACTAGGGGACAGAGGTCACATTGTGAGAACTATAAAGAATTTTAAAGATCACAGTCAAAACATAGCTGAAGAAAACAAAACTCAGAGAGGAAGATGACTCAGAAAACTCTAAACAGAACTGGATCTGGAGTCACGGTCCTCTGATGCCTGGCTCGGTGCTCTTTATGGTTACAAGATATACTTCAGGCTCCTCCCAGTCCCCAGGTCATTTATTTTCCCCATTCTAATCATCCACAGGCAAGAAAGCTGGGGAAGAGGATTCCTGGGTAACAGTGGGGATTGCATACAAACATCTATTTGTTTCCCTCCCAAGATCCCAGGAAAACTATAATAAAGAGGCAATTTAAAAAGATTTAAACCCACAGAAGTCAACAATCACACGAAAAGAAGAACCACCAGGGAAATACAAATCAAACATTCTTAGCCATTAGGGAAATGCATATCAAAAGCATAATGAGATACCACTTCGTGTGCACTAGAGTGGTAATAATAATTAAAGAACAAAATAGCACGTGCTGACAAAGATGTGAAGAAATTGGAACTCTCTCATACTGCTGGTCAGAATGTAAAAGGGTTCAGTCACTCTTGTTGGCTCCTCAAAAAAGTAAACATTACTATAGAACTCAGAAATTCCACTCTCGTTACATGCTCAGAAGAATTGAAAACAGGTACTCCAATAAATATACGTGTATGAATATTCACAGCAGCACTCACAATAGGTAAAAAGTAGAAATAGTCCAGATGGCCATCAATGGAAGAGTGGATAAATACTTGGTGGTATATCTGTACAATGAACATTATTCAGCCACAATAAGAGACGCAGTACCAATACATGCTCAACATGGGTGAACATTTAAAACATGCTAAGTAAAAGAATGCAGACATAGGACTGTTGGTGTAACTCAGTGGTGAGTATATGCCTAGCATTTATGAGGCCCTGGGTTCAATCCCCAGCACAAAAAAAAAAAAAAAAAAAAAAAAAAAAAAAAGAGAGAGAGAGAGAAGAAAGAGGGAGGCAGAGGAGAGAGAGGCAGGAGAGGGAGAGGGAAAGAGGGAAAGAAACATATTGAGCCAAATGGTGACACATGCCTGTAATCCCTGAGACTCCAGAAGCTGAGGCAGGAGGATTGTGAGTTCAAAGCCAGCCTAAGAAACTTAGCAAGGCTCTAGGCAACTCAGCAAGACCCTGTCTCTAAATAAAATACAAAATAGGGCTGGGAGTGTAGCTCAGTGGTAGAGCACCCCTGGGTTCAATCCCCAGTCCAAAAAAAAAAAAAAGTAGCATATTGTATGATTCCATTTATATGAACAATTAAATACTTAGAAACAGAAGGTAGATCAATGATTTCCAAGAGCTTGGATTAGTGTGGAGTACAGAGTAACCATTTAACAGAAATGGGTTCTTCTTTGGGATCATGAAAATGTTTTAAGCAGATAGCAGTAATGGCTATACAACACTGTGAATGTATTAAATGCCACTAAATTGTTAACTTTAGAAATGTTAATTTTATGTTGTATTAATCTCTGTTCTAGGGTTGGTTGGAGAAAGAGCAAGAGAGAAAGAGGTGATGGGGGCTCTGGTTGGAGATAATAAGAAAGCGGAAACAGTGACAAAATATTGGAGCTGGGAATCAGGTGAGGGGCATGGTCCAGCAAGCTAACTCCTAAATGAGTAGTGGGAAAAGCCAGGAACAACCTGTGTTAAGCCACAGAATCCTGAAAGGGCTTAGGAATTGGTTTCAGAGACCTCTGGAAGTAGAGATGAAAGGAAATCTAAAATAAGATTGTTGGAAGCTGCTCACATAACAGACTCCTAAACTCCCTCCTCAACTCCATGTCACAGAGCTCTTGCCCATGCCAGTTCCAGAAGCCCAGAGAGAATGCAACTGAGGATTCCTGAATTGATGGGATACTGAACACAGCCGGGAGTGAGGGCATTCTGTCTAAGGCAGAGAATTAAGTGATGCCAGGTATACTGGATGCTGAGAATACCGGCCCCATTCTTTCACTTGCTCCAAGAAAGAGGGAGCCAAGGGCTAGGATTGTGGCTCAGTGGTAGAGCGCTTGCCTTGCATGCGTGAGGCACTGGGTTCGATCCTCAGCACCACATAAAAATAAATAAATAAAGATATTATGTTCATCTACAACTAGAAAAAAAAATTAAAAAAAAGAAAGAGGGAGCCAAGCTTATCTCCAGGGTGGAAGTCTGTGGGGTCACATCAAAAATCTAAAGATTCAGGTTGGGGATGTAACTCAGTGGTAGAGCATTTGCCTTATGCGTGAGAGGTCCTAGGTTCGATCCAGCACCTCTACCCAATCTAAAGATGCCAGTATTTTTATGGTACAGCATCTGTATGCTGACTCCCAAAACATTCCATTCAGAGCAGCCCATAGCAAATATCAATCAATAAGCTCCCCATTCTCCTGAACCAGAGCTTTTTAGTGCCCCACCACTAAACAACAAGCAGGCAACCACAGGGTTTCAAAATCTAAGAAATGTCTCTACAATGAGATAGAGATCCCCTTTTAAAAATGCAAATAAAAGGGCTGGGATCGTAGCTCAGCGGTAGAGCGCTTGCCTCGCATACGTGAGGCCCTGGGTTCAATCCTCAGCACCACATACAAGGCAATAAAATAAAGACATTGTGTCCATCTACAATTAAAAAAAATCTTTAAAAAATGCAAATAAAAAAGCAACTTGGAAGAACAGAGATTATACGGGAAGATCCAACAGCAAAAACAAAATCAGCAATATCCTTACTAAAGGAACCAACAATATACACCCATGAAACAAGGCTAGGATACTCAATTAGCAATATTCAAGGAACAGAAAAAGAACTCATGGAAAATAAGAATGTAGGAGCAGAAATGGAAAACTTGGAAGAAAGGTTGGAATGTAAAGTTGAGGGAACATCTTAGAAACTACAGGGAAAAGGTAGAGATGGAAAACAGAAGAGAAAATATAAGAAAAAGAGCTGGGGATGTGGCTCAGTGGTAAAGCATCTGGCTGGCATGCATGAGGGCCTGTGTTTAATTCCTTAGCAGCAAAATAAATAAATAAATAAATCAGGGGACCAGTTTTGGCCCAAAATTTAAATAATAGGATTTCTTAAAGGAGAACAGAGAAAATTCAGAGAAATAAATAATGAAATGAATAATTAAAATTCTTTTCACTGAATTGAGAGACAGAGGTTTCCAGATTAAAGGGATATATTAAGTACATAAAGCAATGAATGGATATAAACCAATATCAGTACATATCATAGTAAAATTATAGAACACTTAGGATGGGGTGAGGAATCTATAAACCTTCAGAAAGAAAAAAAATCACACCAGGAGTCAGATGGTTTCAGCCTTGTTGGTGGCAACTATAGATGTTGGAAGAGAATGAAGAAGTGCCTTCAAGATTCTGAAGAAAAAAATTTCCAACCCAGAGTGTGATACCTAGCTAAGCTATCAATCTAAGCTCAGACACGAAAAATCTCAAAAAATTTACTTCTTATGATCTTTATAAGGAGTAAAATGAGAAATGGAATCAAATATGGAAACAGGACTTCTAACACAGGGGTAGTAAAGGTCCAAATCTCCTCCAATATAGGAAAGAGGCAAAGGGATTCTCCAAGGGGATGCTAAAGGAGATTCCAGTTGACAGTTCTGCACCTCATGTAGAAGGCTGCTAATTCAAAGTGGAATAGGTCAGTAGGCTCCTGGAGAAATTTCTTCAAGAAGATGAAATTAATATAATCTCTAATACAATTAATGTCTTGAGAAAATATATAGATAATTAATAAATAACACAGGGTCACATTATTTTTTTTTTAATTTCTTTCTTTTTTTAAATTTTTTTTAGTTATAGATAGACACAATGTCTTTATTTTATTGCTTTGTATGTGGTGCTGAGGATCGAACCCAGGGACTCACACATGAGAGGCAAGCGCTCTACCACTGAGCTACAATCCCTGCCCTGGTCACATTATTAAGTAGATAGAAAATTAAGCAAAAAAAAAAAAAAAAAATCCAAGACAAGACAATTTTCAGATCTAGCAAACAAAAAGTTGCACAGAAAAGAAAAAGTAATCATATTTTCTTGCCTGGTCAGCTCTGGTTTAGGATAAAAAATAATAAAAGCATAGATCCTGAATTTTGATCTTTTCAAAAGTATAAATTACAGCTCTACTTAAAGGTGAGGAATCAGAAATATGTGTGATATAGTCTTGGGGAGGAAAGAGCTAAATGCTGTTTCTTTAGTGTGAAATTCATAGAAAATACCTAAAACTTAGGGGAAAAAATCCATGCAGCCAGGTGTGAGGGTGCATGCCTGTAAAACAGTGACTTGGTAGGCTGAGGCAGTAGGAGCTCAGATTTGAGGCCAGCTTGGGCAATTTAGCAAGACTCTGTCTCAAAGAAGAAGAAAAAAGGCAGTGTGTGTGTGTACATACACACGCTTGCACACGTGCGGGCTGGAGATAAGCATTTGCCTAGCATGTGCAAGGACCTGGATTCAGTCTCTAGTACTGAAAAAAAAAAAACCTATGCAATAATTTAAGTGTGACATTTAGAGATATGGAAAAAAATACTTTTTAAAAAACTAGCTTAAGGGGCTTGGATTGTAGCTCAGCTGTAGAGCACTTGCCTTGCAGGCGTGAGGCCCTGGGTTCGATCCTCAGCACCACATACAAAGCAATAAAATAAAGACATTGTGTCCATCTACAACTATAAAAAAAATTTAAAAAAAAAAAAAAAAAACTAGCTTAAGCCGGGCGCGGGCGCAAGCCTGTAATCCCAGCACTTAAGGAGGCTGAGACAGGAGAATCGCGAGTTCAAAGCCAGCCTCAGCAAAGGCAAGGTGTGGCACTAAGCACTCAATGAGACCCTGTCTCTACATAAAACACAAAATAGGGCTGGGGATGCGGCTCAGTGGTCGAGTGCCCCTGAGTTCAATCTTCAGTACCAAAAACAACAACAAACTTAGTTTAAAAAGAGAAAAGCAGTTTAGTTGCCTTTGGAATGGGGGAAATGGAAGGAGGAGGGTAAGAACGGCAGGCTTTTACCTTAACACACTTTATAAAGCAAATTGATTCCTTGTGTGTATATATAATGTTGACCCAAGATTTTTTTTTTTTTTTTTTTTTGGTACCAGGGATTGAACTCAGGGACACTCGACCACTGAGCCACATCCCCAGCCCTATTTTGTGTTTTATGTAAAGACAGGGTCTCGCTGAGTTGCTTAGCGCCTCGCCATTGCTGAGGCTGGCTTTGAACTCGTGATCCTCCTGTCTCAGCCTCCCAAAGTGCTGGGATTACAAGTGTGAGCCACCTTGCCTGGCTTGACCCAAGATTTTAAGTTAAAAGGTCCAAAAAGAACTGGGGGCAGGGGTGAAGGGCAGAGTGGACAGAGCTGGAAGTGAGGAAAGAAGCCAGGGAGGAAGGAAACTGGCTGAAGATTATAAGGTTGGAAGGAAAATCTGAAAATGTAGGTGATACCACTGACGGGGTGACTGGAAGTGAGAGCTAAATGGTGGGAAGGATGTGCTAGGGGCCCAGGGCTGGACGTGAGTCTAAATGAGGCACTCACCGGGGCCTCCGACATGAGCACTGGGTGCAGATTTGGCTCAGACTTGACGTGTTTGCTGTAGGTATGATCCAGAATGGCCCGGAAACACTCCCAGTCCTCGACTTGGGGGCAGAAGACCAGTGTGGAGAGATGCAGGTGGGCAGGCAGGGGTTGGAGACAAGAAGGAAAAGAGTCTTGGGAAGAGTGAGTCCAGCTCCTTCAGAAAAGCCCCCATTCCCAGGAATCTGGTAGGCTCCTGGGCTGGGTACCAGGCAGCGGCAGGAAGCTGTGAGGAGGTCCCTGGGACTTGGGCATTTGCAAGGAAGCCTCTGGGGGATATGGGATGCTGTATCCCAGGTAGTGAAGGGTGTGCTCCTGGTCTGTGTCAGGAGGTGGTGGGTAGGGACCCCTTACTCATGCCATTCTTGAGGGGTGACATGACCTCTGCTCCATCCCGAGGCACGTGCAGGGCGTTGGTGTCAATATGGAAGATCTTCCCTTTCTTCTCTTTCTCCCCCTCCAGCTCCAACCCGCCCCCCTCCTCAGCGGCCAGCAGCCCCACCGTAGTGGGGAAGTCAGCCTGGGGGTGGGGAGGATAGGCAGGGAGAGATATCACCCTCTTGACCCCAGTCCAGCCCCACCCAAGGCCCTCAGCCCGCCCCTGGGTTTACTCCCACATTTCCCCTCAGCACAGCTTTGGGGCTGGGCTGTGTGAGCTCTGACTCACAGGAAGCCTGAAGGGGAGTCCAGAAGCCCTAGGTTTTGGGGAGGGGGCTGGAAAGCTCACCTTGGGACAGTCCTCCCCAGCGTACCCAGCGCGGACTGAGAAGGAGCCAATGTCAAAGACCAGCGCCCCCACCTCATCTGTGCAGGGAGACAGGCGTGTGAGGGGACCTCCCCCAAACTCTCTCCCCCTGGGTAGTTTCAAGAGGAGCTCAGAGCACAGCCAGTCTCGCCACCTTCAATATCTGTTGGGAGCAGGTTGGGGCTAGGCCTGGAGTTCGGGGTCCCGGGAGTGGAGGGTCAAGCTGTCAGAGTCCCTCTTGCCCAGTGGCCCTTGTTCAAGCCACTCTCCTGGAGGGGAAAGAAGGGGGCACTGCCCGGGCGGAGGTGGGATGTATGGTGGAGAGGTGAGACCCGGTGCTCGAGGGGCGTCCAGAGACCACCGAAGATAGAGGTGGCGGGAGACACAAACCTCGCGCTGATCTGCTCGACAGGCCCCGGGGTGCCCAAGGCTTGGGTCGCGCGGGTTCGGGGCGCAGGGCTGCGGGCAAGGCCGCACGGGGCTGGGAGCCCGAAGCCCAAGGCTGGCTCACCTCCGCCGTAGACGCCCCCGCTCATAGTGCCCTCTTAACACCGCTCGCGGCCCGTGGGCGGCGGTGGGATCAGCACCGAGGCGGCCGGACAGCTCCCGGGATCCCGGGCGGGGCGGGGCACGCAGCGGCCAATTAGAAGGCTGGATCCCCCGCCCCCAACAGCGCCTCGGATTGGCTGAGAAGCGAGACAATAACCCGGCCGGGGGCTGCTGCTTTAAAGTGGCAGATGCCTGCACGTTCAGAGGCGGTGAAGGGATGTAGATAAAACGCCGACAGGCCCCACGGAATAGGCGGCAGAGAGAAGAGTAGGAAAGAGATGGAGACCCTTTCCATCCGGAGACCAGGACTCAGTATGGTGACTGATGCGGTCCCTGCTCACTTCTGTTTAAAATAGGTGGGAGGTGAGGAGGCCCCAGACCTGAAAAGTCATCCATCCACAGGCTCCTGAGCAGGGCTTTGTCACACTCAGGCCTGAATGAAGAGGGAGGGTGGAAAAATAGAGAGACCCGAGAGGGATGTGTCTCTGTCTCCAATTCTTTCCATTTTGTCTTCAATGACCCCTCTTTTCCTCGACCATCCCCTGGAGCCTGGGCCTTACACATACACGCGCGTGCATGTGCGTTCACACATAGGCACTCAGCTAATCAGGCTTCAGACACCTTGCCCCATCTCTCTACTCAGACACCTGTTCTCAAGAGGCATTGATCAAGAAGTGGGTTTTCTGGTAGCACCCTAGCTTCTTTGGGGCTGCTGGCCTCACCTTCAGGACAGTTTTGCTGGGGAAGGTGAAAGAGCATCTCTGACAGCCTGGGTTAGTTGAGCGTGCATGTGTTGGTGTTTGTGTGTATGTGTAGACATATGCAAATATAGATACACTGTGTATGGGGGTGGAGGGAGCATGGGGACCAGACATGGCATAGGAAGAGAGTATTGTGTGAGAGTCCCCTGCCCGTGAAGGTTTTCCACTCACCAGAAGCTCACTCTGGAAGGACCTCGCCTTTCCCAGCCACAGGACAGATGACTTGAGCGGGCTCTTGGGTTATCTAATGGTGACAATAGCATTTTACATGCCCAGGATTGGTTCTGAGTTCAGGTGTGGCTTCCCAGACTAGAGGACTCCAGGTATCAGCAAAAGGGATAAACTGTGGAGAA
>PVHX01012127.1:0-60755 GCA_004024805.1 Geosciurus inauris | reverse complement strand
TCTGGAATTGGTTTTGATATATTAATAAGTTATTGCCAATTGCTCTGAAGACACTAAAGCAGAGATGAGACCCCAAGTTTCTAAACTCTATACCCTACCCTGCAGCTTCTAACCATGAGAATTGGCAAAAAAAAAAAAAAAAAAAAAAACTGCCCAGATAATCATGGCATTTGAGTACTGCTACCAAGTTTATGGAAGTTTATTTGTTAAAACTTTTGAGCAATAAAAAAAAAATTTATCTGACAAAATTTTCTTCATTAGGACATAAATTGTTACAGAAAATTACAATATGTCCCAGCTGCACTTGCTCTTCAAAAATAAATAAATAATACCTTGAATCATATTCCTTCCTAATAGAATATATCCATGGGTCTCTCTTCAAAATTATGAAGAAATTTAGCTTTTGAGAAGACCCAATTGGGTATAGAAGATGATTTGAAAGAAGTGGTACAGAACACACACGCAGAGGTCATTGTATTCATCTCTTCCTTCTCCACTTTTCTGTGATTCACAGTTGATAGGGACATATTATGGTTCATTTCTAGACCCTGAAATTCTTATGTTGAAGTTCTAACCCCAGACACCTCAAAATGTTACAATTTGAAAATAGGCCCATTGCAAATGTAACTAAGATTATAATGGATGGGCTGGGGTTGTGGCTCAGTGGGAGAGTGCTCACTGAGCATGTGTGAGGCACTGGTTTAGATCCTCAGCACCGCATAAAATAAAGGTATAAACAGTTTTAAAAATAGATCATAATGGTCATATTGAAGTAAGGTAGCATCTAATCCAATGCAACTGGTGTCTTTATATAGCAGGAAATTTGGACATAGACACACACACAGGTAGAATGCCACACGCACATGAAGGCAGATGGAGGGAAGATGTGCTACAAGTCTTCAAATAACCATCAAACCACCAGAATCTAGCGCAGAGGTGTAGAGCAGATTCTCCCTCACAGCTCTGAGAAGGAACCAAACCTGCCAACACCTTGTTCTAAGATTTCTAACCTCCAAAACTATAAGACAATAAACTCCCATTGCTTTCACCCGCTCCCTTTGTGGTACTTTGTTACAGCAGGCCAAAAATTTAATACAAAATGTTTCCATCATCATGGGTTTCTGAGTTCACTTTCCAAAGAGACATAAAACATAAAAGCAAAGTGTGCTAGTAACTTAGGACTTCATAAAGGACCTCTTGTCCCATGAACTTCTGAGATGTGGTGTGTTAACAGTGTGATAGACATCCAAAGAACCATTAAAAATTAATTCATGACAGGGAAAGAAGCCACATTGCTTTGTAGGGTAATAGCATAAAACCAAAATATGCAATGTTGGGAACATTGTTTGTTTGATTCCCTTTTCCAGTACTTCTCCTGATAGAAAGGTCAAGGATGATTATAAACATCAGAGGAAGAAGGAAATAGAAGTCCAAGTTCTTTACCCATCAAGTACAGAATTCATGCTTGAGCACTTAATAAATATTTGCTAAATGAATGGGTGAACAAACTTCAACACTTTCAGAGAAGAGGTAAAATTTAAGGTAGTAATTGTCATGATTGGGTTAGAACTTATTTTACACAAAGCCAACTCAAAGCAAAGTAACATTTTTTTTTTCAAACATGGTGTTTGAAATAAAACTGAGTAGAGAAAAATAAAGATGATTGAGAAAAACTTCACCACTTTGAAAGCAAGTGGAAATACACAAAATGTGAGACATATTGTCAAATTCACAGTATTCTGTGGCCTAATAGTGCATTGTTGTTTTTAAACTTCTATAAAATATAATAATAATTACTTAACATGTAGAAAAATTAATTCTTATGACTGGCAGAGAGGCTCTGAATACTAGAGTGATCTCATTTGGGTAAAATGTGTGTACCTATGTGTTCTCTGAGTGGAAGAAGGTGTACCACACCAGACATGGTCCAGTGATTTGATTTCGCTTTTAGGGCTCACATGATAGGTAGTTTCTATATAGAAGAAAATTACTTTTATGTGGCATGCACACATGCTCATATACACATATGTATCTGCCTATGTAGACATGGACAATATGCCAGTACAGTCTGGCACCAGCTGAGAACAAGTGGATGCTTTATAGGTCCAATCTGGAGTGTTTTCTCCATCCCAAGGGCCCTGCTAAGGAAGAAGAAAATCGAGCTCCCACTCTTACAGCAGCGAATCAAGGTGAAAGACTGCATATAGTTATTAACAGAACCAACATTCTTCTTCCCTTCTCACCTTCCTCCTTTAAGGTCATTACAGTTAGAGGGAAGGAAAATAAATCAACCCTTTCTTTAATTATTTAGTGTTATATAAGGAGTTCCTTGAAGAGCAATATTATAAGTGGGTTGAGGTGGGATAGGATTCATGACTTTGAGAACTGTTTCTACTTATTTGAATTGTGTCATGTTCCATCTTCTACATAAGCATGCAGGAAATTTAATCATAGAGATAAAACAGGAAACAGCTACAGTACCTCCACATCACATAAAACATTCATATATCATAAATAAATGATATATGGTGTAAATAGTATTGCTTAGTAACTAATGGCTAGCACTCAGGGTTAGTCTATGATCTATGAAAAGGACTTTTAGAATTCATTGCAAAATATATGCTGGAGTATTTTCTTGCTTAAAAACTTGAAAAGATATGATCCTTAAACTGCAATATCAAAATATATGAAGGTAGAACAAAATCCAAAAGAATGTCATTCTATTTCACACTTTAGTTGCATTAAAATAGTACTTATTGCATGAATAAATAAAACCATTCAAATTTTTCAAAACAGAAGGAGAAAAGAATGCTTTGAGGAAAGACAAAATAAAATACCTTGCACAAACATATAAATATATATATACATACACATTTATAGATATATACATTTAGTATGATGGCTAAATTCAAGTATCAACTTGACTAGGCCATTAGGTACCCACATATTTGGCTAAGAATTATTCTGAATAAGTCTGTGATGATGAGATTTAGTATTTGAAGAAGTAGACTGAGTAAACTAGATTGCCCTCTCCAGAGAGGGTGGGCCTCATCTAATCCAGTGAGGGCACAAATAGGACATAAAATGAAGTAATGGGGAATTTGTCCTCTCTGCCTGATTGTCTTTGTGGTGGGGCATTGGTTTTCATTTGCCTTCACACACACTTAGACTGGAACTATACCATCAGTTCTTATAGGTCTGTAGCTGACCAACTGCATATCTTGCATATCTTTGAACCTCTCAACATCTGTCACTTCTGTGACCAATTTCTTAGGATCAATTATATGCATTCATCTTATAAGTGACATATATTATATGGCTCCATTTTCTCTGGAGAACCTAGCCTTACAGTTAATTAAAAAAATTTATATATACTCACTTATGGTTGGCTCTTTAACTTTGACACTTTGATAGATAACTGACAGAGAAAACTACAGGCAAATATGCTTCAAGGAAAAGGAGAGGGACAAAATAATTATAATAATTAGATGAGGAATTGAAGGGATATTGCTTAATTTTTACTTATCTAAATATATTATTCACTTTGGAAATATTGTCACAAACACTGCAACATGTTATGAATTAGATATTAAGTGTCCCCCAAGTCCATGTATAAAGGCTTGCTTCCCAACCTGAGGAACTATCAGAAGATGGCATAACCTTTAGTAGGTGGAGCCTAATGGGAGTAAGATATGTCACCAGGGACATGCCCTCAGCCACTTCTCTTTCCACTTGCCAGTTGCCAGGATGTGAGCAGCTTTACTCCACTATGCATATGATGCTTGACCTCACTTCAGCCTCAGAGCAATGGAGTCAAACAATGATGGACTGAATCCTTTGAAACTATGAACCAAAATAAATCTTTCCTACATTAAAGTATTTAACTTGAGTACTTTGTCACAGCAACGGAAAGATGACTAGCATTCAACATAAATATGAAAACTTTAAGTTTTCCTGTTACTTCCATGTATGTAGGAGAGTCTTAGTCACTTCTTGATAACTATAGAATAAATAACTTAAAGGAAGCAACTTTTCACATTTTATTTTTTATGGTGGTATTTGAACTACATACTTAATTCAAGATAGATCATAACGACTTTGAGGCGAATATTTGAAATCCTCAGAATCATTCATAGCCTTCAAAGTTTTTCAAACATGAAATTGAACAGATATGAAAATGAGCAAGCAAATTTAAGAGAGCTTTAATACATTCATCCACTATGATACCAGCCAGAATGAAGATTCCTTAAAGATCCACCTTACATGGAGGCTTGTGTTCAGTGGTTCTTAAAATATAGTTAAAGTAGAAATGTGTTAATTATGATCCCTTCCAAAATGTGTCTTCTTGAATCTTTAAAATCTCCCATCTGAAAGATAGTTACTTAATTCATCTCTCACCTTATAACTTCATTTCTTTCTTTCCTCCAAAATTAATTTGGACATACATTTAAAAAGAGGATAATGAAAGTTTTGGATATTTTTCTGAAACAGTTTTGACCACAGTGAAAATTAGAAATACTGACTTACTAGATACAACTTGTTGAATACAAAGATTAGGTAAACTATCTTACTTCTCGCTGAAAAGACAGAGCTGTATCATTTTAAAGTGGGGTGCTCTGGAGACCAAGTTTTTCATTTCTTCTAAAAACTGCAAGCATTCACTGAAAGAAACATTTCAGATTGAGTTGTTTAGTGGAAATTAGAACCAGAACTAATATCTGCTGTCCTTTTTGTTCTTAAAGGATTCAAAGTTTGGAGGTGGTAGGGGGTATTTTAGTCAGCTTTTTCACTGCTATGACTAAAGGACCCAACCAGAACAACTGTAAAGGAGGGAAGGATTATTAGGGGCTCACAGTTTCAGAAGTCTTAGTCCATAGAAGGAAAGCTTCATTCCTTGAGTCTTGAGGTGAGGTAGGACATCATGGAGGAAGAGAGAGGTGAAGAAAAGCGGCTCACAAGATGATCAGAGAGCAGAGAAAGAGAGTCTCCACTCACCAGAGGCAAAATATATAACCCATAGCCATGCTTCCAAAAAACCACTTCCTCCAACCACACCCCACCTGCCTCTAGTTATCGCTTAGTTGATCCCATCAGGGATCAATTCACTGATTATATTAAGGTTATAATCCAATCAATTCTCCTCCAAATCTTGTGTTTTCTCACACGTGAGCTTTTGGGGGAAACCTCACAACCAAAACATAACAGAGGGATTGTAAAATAATAGACTATAAGTTTTAATAAATCATAGTACAATTTTCGGGAGGGGGACTTGTTATTTCTAAAGTTTGCTTTATTCTTGGTTTTTGTTATGTGTAATTTATAGGACTACTTTGACTAGTGATTCTCAGCCTTGGTTGCATATTATAATTACCTGAAGATCATTTTAAAAAATGTTAGGAATACTAGGACAGGGTTAATGTTTAAGTAGTTTGTAAAAAGCATCACATGATTCCAATGTTCAGCCAGGGAGAAAACAACTATACTTAAGTCATGGTTTCTATATAAGGCCGATAACCAGAACTCCTGGGAGCTCATGAAAAGCATACCTATGTTTGCTGCCTCCACTTGCACTCTTTCCTATCTATGAAATTGAACTGGAATTTGTGAAGTATCTCAGAGTTGTGTACATTAGCAGTTTCTCTGTTTTTTGGGTGAGTCATCAGCTTTGGAAACTATTGACTAGACATTACAATTCAAATAAAACAGGGGAGAAAAGAAGGGGAGTTCTGATAAATCCATCTATTTATATTGTGAAGGAATAGGACATCCTGTTATCTAAGTTTCATGGTCAAATCATGTATGTTCTTATGTATCAACTTAGTAAATATGCTGATTCTACCTCATGCTGGAATATAGCTTCAAGAATCCCATCTTTGAGATGCTCTCTCTAGCCTCTCATACAGGTTTGGTTGGTCCTTTCTGGTTGGTCCCATTTCTCTTTATATCCAAGTCTATTACAGAGCTTGTTGCCATGAATTGCTTAATCTGTATAAATTCCTGCAGGAGGTGCTATAACTTATGCATTTCAGGTGCTGGATCCTGAAAGGACTGCTTTGTACACATTGTTTCAGTGATTTTTTCCCCTAAGAACCCAATTTCCACATACAGAAAATGGGCAATGAGACATCTGTTTCTGCTAATTTTAAAAGTGACAAAATGACAGGAGACTTTTCATCTGACACGGAGGTGTTATCAGGTAAACCAGATCCTGGTCCTCCACTGTTGGGCAATCGGAAGAAAAAAAAATTAAAAAACAGGTTATATTTCTCAAGGTTCTCCGGTTCTCTGTATCCTTGACTTAACACATCAGACAAAAATAAGAAAGGGTAAATTTTAAATACTTAGAGCAGAAGAGTTCTCAGTCTTTCTCAAACACAACTGGAAGCAATACTGGGTCTTGGAATCTGTACCTAGCTTGAGTAGGTCATGAGTTCATGAATGAACTACTCAATGGAACCAAGAACCAGTTCATTCCAGAGAAAAGGAGAGTGTTTGGAGAATTTTGTTTCCTCATTATGTGATCTGATGTATTCATAATGTTCTTTTTTACACATATGTAAAATCACTTTTACCATAAAATGTTCTTTTAGAAATATGCTTTTCATCCCATACTCACACATCATGAGACAACTGTATTCAGATTCCCCGTCTGACTGATAGCAGTGTCTTCTTCACAGCTTAACCACTTTTCAGATAAATTTGATTTCCAAAGTACCCCACCTACAGTGCCATCTAAGTTGTTGAAGATGTAGTTCATTGGAATCTGTGTCTAATATGGTCACTGGATATTTATACTAAACCACGAGGATCCACTGGAAAAACATCAGGATGTACAGGCATTTTTATTTTCCCTGCAGAGGGTGACTTATGAAAGTATAAAGACTTAGGCATCATCTGAAATTCTGATTAGGTTGCTATCTTGTTGAAGTTAGAAAATAGCGCGGACCTAGGCTTTTAGGAAAACGTGTGTTAGTTTGGGGAAAAGTACACAAGGCAGAGTTCTCTAAAAATAAGATTTCTGGTGCCCTTAATTTCTAAGAAACAGTGAGAAAACTTCTATATGGACTCAGTTTAATAAAAGGATTCTAAGAAACACTTAATAAATTTGTTAATATATAGAGCTACCTAGACACTTGTATTATAATTGCCCAGTTCAAAAAGAACTCCCAAAATCTTTTTTTGCCACAAAAGGGAAAAACTGAAACTAGTGGTTCTCAAGGTAGGATACGCAAAGTAGCAGCTTCAGACTCATCTGGGAAGTGTTTAGAAATGGAAAGTCCAGATCCACTCTAGACCTCCTGATCAAAATTAGCATGAAGCCAGGTGTAAAGTCATTTGTTTTAATAAGCTCTTCAGGTTGACTCTGATGCCTGATTTTTGAGAACTACAAGTATGAATCATTCTGAGCAGGTTACCTCTTTCATAACTTAGTAGAAATGTAACAGAAGAAAAAGACACACAGCCCCTTCTCATAGTGAATGCATTTGTAGAACTCTAAACCTTTGAGAGCTTTTCTTCTTTCATAATCAGAAAGGATGAGAGAGGAACACGGAGTAAGATTCTATTGAAAGGAAAGGAACAACTTCAAATCAAGGTTGAGGAGCTATCTGTTCTTACTACAGGGGCACTCAATATGCATAAATATGCCAGATTCCTTATGCCTAATCTAAATCTGCTTTCGGCAAATTAAGCCTTTTCCTTTGTTTAATACGCGATGTAAAGAAACAGCTGATGGTCAGAATTCATATGAAAAATCTTAATGAACTTAATGATTTAATTCATTTCTGAATTTTTTTCTTCAAACTAAAAAACACCTTTTTCTGTTATTTTCACTCTCTCTTGAAATTTTTTTTTTACTATTGGTAGGAAAAATTCAATTAATTACCTATTATTTTTAAATCCAGAATTCTTTTAGAAAGTGTAAAAACATGAAGGCTTATTGTACATAAAAAGTGGTGCCTGTTCAGGAGATAAATTCAGAGGGAAGCTTTCCAAGGAGACCACCTGGCAACCAGACTTGCCCAGATGACTTCCAAATTATGCCTACTATTCACCAATTCCTGATATATAATTTAATCTATATTAAGGTTATCGTTAACATACACTTTTATTTTTCTGTTTATATTTTTCATCATTTTTGAGGAAAATATTTTTATTTTAAATTACATTCTTGGAATATTCTGCTAGCCCCGTCTTCCCTTCTGATTTTCATACTATAGATCCCCTGCCATTTTCATTCTTGTGCTTTAATTTGCTTTGGCCTCAGCTCTGTTCCAGGTGTGGATGTGTAATTCAAACCTGAACTATCAGATCACTGCATCATCCTACCCTGATTGGATCCTACCCTACACTGATTGGATCAAAAGATAAATACTTGATATAATTCAGGTCAGATAGTAAGAGTATACTTCCAAAAACAATTTTATTTTTGAAAATTTTGAGAAAAGGTTTTTTTTCTAAGTGGGAATTTTTAAGTCGGTAGGATATGAGTAACCTTTTAGCTACCCTTAGTGGTAATCCTACCAACAAAGGAAATAATACAGAAGAATGCAGAACCATGAGAAGGACAGACTTCTAAGAAGGTGGAGAATTTAAGCCACACAACCAGTTCTGCCTAAAATTCTCAGGTTAATGAGTCCAAGATTTTCTCTTGTCCTTATTCTTAAGCAAATTTATATTATACTTTAATTTTCTTGTAATCTAATTTGCAGGATCTTGTGATAAATTGGTTTATGAAAAATAAAACAGGAGAAATCTAGATTTTGAAGTGAGTAAATTGGTAGACAGTGATCTTTTTCCCTGAGATTTTTGGCAGATTTGGTGAGTATTGTAGGTGTGGACGTTGGGAGGAATGTAAACTGGTTTTGAGCATCTCTACTTAAATGTGCCTGTGAAACATTTAAAAGAAAATACCTTATAAGTCATTGATTATATAGGTCTTTTTTCTCCTGAGAGAGGAGTAGGTAAGACATGAGTATTAGAGAGTCATTCAGATATATATGGTAGTTGGACTAAGAAAACATCAAAGAGGGGAAATATGCCTAACACTGGACTTTTTACCTTAGCCGCCATAATATCAAATAATGCAGGTCAGGTAAGACAAAGACAG
Organism: Geosciurus inauris; assembly: GCA_004024805.1. NCBI lineage: Eukaryota > Metazoa > Chordata > Mammalia > Rodentia > Sciuridae > Geosciurus > Geosciurus inauris. The sequence continues at coordinate 51,646 of PVHX01012127.1, read as the reverse complement.
AAAACTTTCCTTTTTACCTGGCACTAGGTCTCATCACCAAAATGCACTGAAAAGTATTTCTGTAGGTAGAGATTTACAAATAAAGAAGCAAAGATAAATGTGGGTCATTTTTTCAAGGATCTTACTAGTGATGGAAAGCTTTAGATAGCTTTATCTATCTAAATGTGTTTAGATAATGACAAAATAGGATCACTACTTGACTCATAACCCTTTTGTGTGTCTGAGTGCTATTGCCATTTTTACTTTTACTGTTAAAATTGTCTGTTGCCATTTTAACTTAACATTAGTTATTAGGAGGAGGGAGTGGTGTCCAAGCAGATGGTTGTCAGTAAACTGATGGCTACAATTATGCATTAGTATCCAAATACAATACTCAAAACTTGGTACACTACATAGTTTCCTGAATCTGACTGCCAAAATAAATCTGGCCTGGAAAATAATTTTGAGGATTTTCCCCTTTCTTAAGTTTTGTTCAGTATTTTTAACTAAAGATATACGTAAAAGCTGAGACTGTGCATATATAGAGAATCATAGTATTCATTTAGGACATCTATAAACTTTCTTAAATTTATGAGGAGAAAAACTATTTCAATACTAAGCTCATGTAAACTTCATCAATTTTCCACCCAGTGAGTTTCTTACAAAACAGCTTTTTGAAACCATTGCAACTTGTAACTTCAAGCACTTACTGTATTTGTTAATCAAGTTATAAAATATATTCTTACTTGTATTCATTTTACTTTATTTGATATTTTTGTATGCAATGACCAAAATAGGTGATATTCAATGCTTGTCATTTATTCATTAATTATAATTATTTTGCACTTAAGCTTTATTAATGCAAAACCATCACTGGGTCCTCAGTTTTTACAAAACCCACCCCCTACTCCTGCTGACTGGGACTGGTAAAACAGAAGACATAATAAATTAGCATCTGAAAACTGTACTTGCTAGATTTTCTAATACACCACTTTCTTAGATACTATGAAGGTCTACCTGAAAAAATAAGTAGTCCCTCTGAATCCTCTATAATTTACTAAAGATCAAGTTAAACCATCAAGTTACATTATTAATTAATTATCCTCCACCCATATAACATTTTCCTTCGATGATGTTACCTGACAATATTGAGTGGCACTATTATTGCAAACAGTCTCATGAAACTGACAGCGGTATCTGTGATAAAGGTGACAGGATGATTTTTATCCTGTTACACAGTGTACTTTTTATGTGGACTCTAGGGAGAAAAAATTATTTCTGGCTTTAGTGCTGGCAAAAGTCATTCTCCCTAAGCATTTGGCTTGTTTTTATCTTAAGGACCATCCCATTTTGGCTTTAAGCAGAACTAATATGTTGTTTAAGATACCTGGCAGCAAAGAGGTCAGAAGAAGGTCAGGCTGTCTCCTCTGCAGTGAATTAGCAACATTCATTCATTATCTCCCACAGCCTCATTAAAACAGCTTTAATGTGGTCACTATTTGATGGTAGACATAAGCTTTAATCTTGTGAATATCAAACCCACCTGGGTTACATTTCCTGTTATGGACAGTTAGCAGAATCAGGTTCTTAAGATAGTTTAACTCCTTGTTCTACAGTACTAGTGTAGGAATCAGACTCACAAGGCACCTGCATTTGAGCTCCAATGCTCTATAATGAGTCCTAATTTACTAAGTTCCATCTTCAAATCTGAGGTAGCTGAAGACACTTAAGCCTGTTTAATTTTGTACTTCTTTCTTTAGTGTTTTTATTATCTTTCAGGTTACTTTTTAAACTTGGATATGCCCTATTTTTCTCTCATCTGACCTAGATACAAATTTATACACTGTGAAATGGCTAATAAATCCCCATTAAGGTTGTAAAAGGTGAAGGTTCAACCAGTGTATAGTCATCAAATTCTCGTATAAAACTGAATGGTCCTTGGTATTAATAGCTTGGCAAAAGTGTGTTAAGAGGTCCTTAGGATTTTTATGAAAAAAAAAAAAAGAAGAAGAAGAAGAGGTTTGAAGACATTTGGCTAAAGGCAACCAATCTACTCCACAATGATTACAATATTTCTACAATTGCCACATCACCTGGGGGCAAATCTTCCCTCTCCCAATTAACCTTGAAATATAATTTCTTTCCCAGAAGGCTGCCCATAGTTCTAAGTTTACAGTACTCAGTGTGTATGCACCCTTTTCATGTGTCTTGGGTCTGGGAAGTTTGTGCCTGGGCTGTTAAAGACTAGGGAAAGTGGGACAAAAAGCTCTGTGGGGAGGGTTTTTCTTTTTTTCTTTCTTTTTTTTTTTTTTTCTCTCCACAAGCAATAGAGTATTACAATGATTTACAGAGACACGTTGAAAGTAAATTATGTTGTAAACGCCTGTCCCTCGGGCCAGCTAAGAATCACAGGGAAAAAATGCAAAAAGTTTGAAATTCCCAACAGCAAAGGTTGACAAGAAAATATGGTTTTGTTTTTCTATGAGAAAAAGTAACTTTTATGTTGTGTTTTCCCATGAGAAATTATAAACTTTCAAAGGAATTTTAGTCTTTTGCATGCACATATAAGAGCAATTTATCTGGTACTGCCCCAGTGAAAACACTCTTAAGACTTTTAAAGCTGTTAGAATTGGGGCTGAATTTCTTCAAGACCTCAACCGCTTATCTGTCCTTGCCGTCTCTTCTTGTCAAAACATTTACCAAGACTTCCAAGAGTTGCAAGTTGGCAACATGTTAATAATAGGAAAATGCATTTGTGCAGCTCATGTGGCTGCAATTTTTGAGTATATTCATCACTTATTTAATGAATAATGAAACCTTTGCAGTAGCTATGGTTACACAGAAGGACACAGAAGCAAACTAAATGAGAACTTGTCAATATAAGAAACTGCAAGTGTCACCAAGGTAGCTTTCCCTTTTTCTTAACCTCCTTGCGGCTGAAGCAGAGCCTTCAGTCAAGACCCAGTCCTCTAGTTCCTCCCTAACTTCATGAGTTATAGAAGTCATAAAGAATGTAAAGAGTGATAAAAGTTATAGAAGTTCTACATCTAGGTGACTACCGTAGCTTATTTAAATCAGATTATCAACATGGAATTATTTTATTCTCATGATATAAAGATCTATAGTTAAGTCTCATATTCCTTCTTTTCCTCAACTTAATTAGAAATTATTCAGAATGACTTTTAATAGAAGTTCATGCTGTTTCTTATGACATAAAACAAACAAGTAATAGATGCCCCGAACTACTACAACTAAAATGCACATCATTAGCTCCTCCAGTTATTTTGCTTATCATTGGCTAATTTTCATCTAGACACCCCTTGTTTTGACTCGGTGAGTCCACCCCCATTATCTCTCTTTTGCCAAAGTTTCAAGTCTCTTTTACTGTTAATAAACTCTTCCTTGTCAAAATACCAGATAGTCTGTTTCTCCTCTGACGGGATGATTTATCCAACTGATGCCATTTCAGGGACTAAGAACAGTCATGGTAATTCTCTCTTTACCTGCTTTTTCAGCATTTGCATCAAAACTCCAGTGTGGATAAACAGAATGAATACCTGAATGAATGAATGAAGGTCTCCTGTCTGACAGAGCACTTCACTTCTCAGAGAATTCATCCCCTTTAGATCTCACAATTTCTTTTTTAAAGTTCTACCAGCATTGCCACAAAACCTTGGGAAAGCTATAGACCTTGTAAAGTGCATGCACGTTCTATTGAATTAAAGGAACTACATAGTCATTTATTACCTATACAACTTCAGTAATGAATAGAATGAAAACTAAGCCAGTGTCATCCTCATATTCTCATGCTCTGCTAAACACACACAGGAACCCTGCTGCTATGCAGTCTCTTTCCCCACCCCTTCATTTTCTCTGCCTGTGATAGACATCCTTATTTATATATTAACAAGTAGGAAGATCATGTCACTTACTGACACAAATGATAATATACCTTTGCTCCTAGACATATACTTAGACAAAAAAAAAAAAAAAAGTCCATGGAAAGCATCAGATTGAGTTGTTGGTTAAACAGAGCTACCTAATTAAAATATCACAGAGAATGCTTCATGGTAAAGAGAAAGCTTAAGCCAGCGCTTCAACTATGAAAGAGTAGGGGAAGAAATTTTGATTCTTTCCAGTCACGCGACTTAGATCCACTCCCACATGACCAGTTTTCCTTCAAGTAAATGACTGGTTTTGAAAGGTGTAATGTGTCTGCAGTGGTCAGAAACCTCCTGGGTATACCTAATCAATAAAAAAAACTCTCAATTTCCTTATTATTCATCCACAAACGGGAAAATCATTTTAAGCATAAAGTTTCTAAATGCTTGACCATAGCCAAACCAAATGTATTAAATACATTCCTGAAGTTAAATATGGTTATATAGGAAGAATTTGTCATTTTTATCATAACTACATTAAGCTGCTAGAATGATAGAAGAGAGTGAGAAAGAGGGGGCCAGGAGGGAAGGGAAGGGAAGGTATATAATAAAACATATATCTAGTCTTTGCCCCTGGTTCCTGGCACAGAACTTCAAAAACCCTTACAATCACCCCAGTGATACAGGTGTTTCTTACACGAATGAGGTGATTCCTAGAGGGACTTTAGATAGTTTCAGCACATTTGGTTCCAGAAAGCCCAATCATATGGTTAGAGTTGGAACTTTGCAACTTTGGACCTGCCCAACATGAGAGGAGGCAAGTAAACTGGAGTGTGAGTTCAGTCAGGTACACAGTGCTGTAATCAATCTTGCCTACTTAATGAAACCCCAATAAAACTTCTGGAATTCAAGGCTCACTGGAGTTTCCTGGGTGGCAAACATGTCAATGCTCTGGGATAGTGATATGTGAGATCCCTTTCGAAGAGGGCACAGAAGCTCCTCATTAAGAGCTTACCACACAGGTCTTGCACTATGTGTCCCTGCATTTAGTTGCTCCTGATTCATGTTCTTTATAATAAAACTGCTATCATAAGTACAATGCTTTTGGAGAGTGCTGTGAATTGTTTTATTAAATTATCAATCTTGAGGGGATTGTGGGAATCCCTCAATGTAAATGAGGTCAATTGAGTAGGATCCTTGTTAGCCAGTTCATAAGTCCCATATTCTTTATTAACTGTTTTCTTAAAGAACCACATCTGAGATGTGCTACCCAGAAAACTGAAGCAAATGTCTATGACTGCACAATTTCTTATTCATGAACTAAAATCTTGTGATTTGACAGCTGTGAGATCTTTATACCTTTTTTATTTTTTAATTTTTATTTCATTAAGCATATTTGCATTGGGGAAACCAGCTCAATATTGGTTAATTGAGTACTGACCTGGAAATCTCAAAATGCCTCCTTTAGATTTTGTGCCTTGGGTTCACATGCAGAACTGTGACTCCAGAAAATGACTGGCTATGTGTCCCTCACATCTCCCATTTAAGAAAGTCAAGACATTCAGATCAACTCTCATTATTATTTTTAAATGGCTTCTAAACTATATATTAAATATGCTGAAAATCAACTTAAAGATCACATTTTTATAATTTCAATAAACATCCCTCTTCTCACTCTTCCAACCAGTAAGGTTATTTCATGCAATATCTATTCCTAGTTAGAATCTACATTTGTACCCTATGAGAAAATTCCAATGGGCCTAGGACCTTGAAATCAAATGAAATAATGAGTTATCAAATTTCTTGTACTTCATTTGCCTTAAAAATATTTTTGTGTGTGTGCGATATTGATTCTGCTCTCTCATGATTGAATTTTCACTGATCTTTCTGATGACAGTATGAGTCATGATTATGCCTTACCTATAGTAAGTGCTAATTTCCCACTTTATAACAAAGATCTGTTTCTGGACTCATTCCCATTCTTACTCCAACATTGGCCTTGTTCTTCCTTCAAGATTTATTTTACAGTCCTTAACTTATTCTATTCTTTAGCTAGATAACAATATTTATCAGGCCTATGCTATATTTGATATGCATCTCTGATTATATTTAAACAATCATCTTTCTTAAATGTTCTTTATGATTTATTCATACCAGAAAACTTTTTGCATTGCATATCAAGTAGTTTATTGTCCATTTAATGTCTGTGGGATCTATAGCAATGTTCCTTCTTTCATTTCCAATACAGTAATTTATGTCCTCTATTTTTCTTAACATAAAGTATGTTTTATTGCTCTTTTCAAAGGTCCAACTTGTGATTTCATTGATTTTTGTATTGATTTCCTGTTTTTAATTTCATTGATTTCTGCTTTGATTTTTATTTATCTTTTCCAGCTTACTCTAGATTTTTTTGTTGGAAACTTCTTTTCTTAGAAATGTATTCAATGTTATAAATTTCCCTCTAAGTACTGCTTTTGCTGCATCCCACAAATTTAACAAATTCCGTTTTCATTTTCAGTTAATACACTTTACTATTTTCTTTTTGCCTTTTTTGTTTTAGGTGTTGTTTGTTTGCTTGTTTTTGTTTGTTGTTTGATTTTGACAGTGCTGCAGATTAAACTCAGGGCCTTTGTACTTGCTAGGCAAACACCACCAACTGAGTTACATCCCTTGCCCATTTTTTCCCTTGATTTTTTTCTTCCAATCTTTTTCTATTTTGGTGTTAAATTAGCATTTTATATGATTGCCACTTCCTTTTCTTAGCTTATTGGTTATAATTCTTTTTAAAATAAATTTCTATGGGTGAAGAGAATTGAACCCAAGACCTCATGCATGCAAACTCACTTTACCACTAATATCCCTGTTCAGGTGATACTGCAATAAATCACCAACTCAACTTTGAAGCAGGAGATAGAACCACCGTTACTCACCAGCTGGCGGGCTGGGAGGCAAACTGTGAGCTTGCACTCCTCGACCTCTCCAAGGGGTTAGAGCACACCTTTTGAAGCATGTCAGTACCTTAATCATAAGTGGCTATTGCTATGATTCAAAAACATAAACAAAAATCATGAGATTCAAAATCATAAACAGAGGAGGAAATGGGTCAAAAACCACCCTAGCTGAATACAAGTTAAAGAATGGTTACTAATATCTAGACAAACATTAATAGGCTATGCTGTTAGGGTACAGTTAGGGTACATTGCCCAAGAAAATAGGAACCAAAGAGAGAACAATTTTGTATTGTATAGTAATTGCCATTTTGTGTTGTCAAACATGCTATGCTAAGCAATTCTTGATGGGTCCAGAGGCAGGGTGTTCCCATGGGATAAGCATTTCTTACATGACATGGAGCCTCAGGGTAAAATGGAGTCTGTTTGGTCATTGCCCAGATAGCCTGGCCCATACATCCCAACCCTTAGAATTGTTTTAAATAATTGTCCAAAAGTTTGCAATATATATTTATTATTAGCTGAAATTCAATCTCAAGTAAAACTACCATTTCATGTATAGAACAAGTTCCTTGTAATTAATACCCTATAATAGCAAGTTAATTCTTTTTATTTACCTCAGTTTCTTGTATCATTGCTATCATTCACTTTATCTAATGTAATTGGATACATTGATACTGCTACATTTTGATCTGTTAGGTCAATGAATAAAAAAACAAATGAAAGTTTTTACTTTGCTTTCACTTCTTCCTTCTTTGATGCTCTTCATCTGTTAATGAGGTTCAGACTTTTGTTTTCTTTCTCTCAGAATATATTTGTTTAACATTATATTTGATTTGAATATGATTTAATTGTGTTCTAACAAAGGCTCATATCTTTGGAGGCTGATCCTTAGGATGGTGCTATAAGAGGTGAGGCATAGTGGAAGGTCCTTAAGTCACTGGGGCTGTGCTCTTAGAAAGCTGTTCCCATGAAATCCCTTGAGCTCCTGTGCAAGAGTTGCTATAAAAGATAACTTGGCCTTCCGTAGTTCTCTCTGCTCCTGGTTTGAGATGTAATCACATGCTCACTCCCACATGCACATTTTCCATTGCTGTTCATGAGATGATTCAGCCAAATTGTTCTGCCATTTGGATTTTAAATCTTCAAAGCTATGAACTAAATAAATCTCTTTTTCTTCATAAGTATTCTGTGTAACATTTCTGTAGGCAATGAATTCCCTCAACTCTTGTTTGCCTTAGAAAGCCTATATTTCTCCTTCATTTTGAAGAATAATTTGCAGGGCACAGAATTTTAGGCTGGAATTTTTTTTTTCCTTTAAACAATTCAAGTATTTCATTCTACTCTTCTTGTTCACATGGTTTCTGAGGAGACATCAAATGTAATTCTTATTGCTCATCTGTAGATAAAGTGTCTTTATCTTCTGTGTTCTTTCAGAATTTTTCCTTTTTCTTTGATTTACTACAGTTTGAAAATAATATGTTTGGGTATATGGTTTTTAAGTTTTCTTTTTTCTTTCATTTACTTTGCTCAATACTCTCCGAAATTCTTACATCCATTGTTTGGTGTCTGACGTTCATTATGGGGAATTTCTCAGTCATCTTTTTTTTTTTTTCAAATACCTCTTCTGTTCTTTCTTTTCCTCTTGGAATTACCATTACAAATATGCTATAGATTTTTAGTTGTCTTGGAGATTTTGAATTTCTGTTCCAGGTTTCTCCCAATTTTTTTTCTTTGCTTTTCAGTTTTGGTGATTTCTGTTGAGAGATCCTTAAGGCAGAGATTCTATTCTCAGTGGTTTCCATTCTATCAATAAGTAATCAAAGGCATTCTTCATTTTTGTTACAATATTTTTTATCTCTAGCATTTCTTTTTGATTCCTTCTAGAATTTCCTTTTTTTGCTTTCACTACTCATCTGTTTTTGCATGGCATTTACTTTACCTACTTAAAGCTCTTAACATTTTTTTCCCTTTTTTGGTAGCACTAGGGATTGATTTAAGAGGAAATTGAGTCTAATTTTTAAAGACTTACTAGGTTTTGTTCATATTTATCCTTAGCATTACAATCCATGTGATCATAGATGTATTTTTTCAAAATTTTTATAAATACTTTTTTTCTCAAAGACATGTTCTAAGTTTGCCTTACCATTAAAAATTCAAAGAGAGTCTCAGTATGTATTCTTGAAATAATTACCACATTCACTGCATCAGTCATTTCCTTGGCAGTTGGAAATTGGTTTTGTTAAACAATGGCTTTCCTTGCTTCCTTCACTTGTAGTGATAGAAAAGTCTCAGCAGATCAACATTTATGACATTACCAACTACAAAAGTGATGATTTTTCCTGAAGTGCCTGAATAGCTGAGTTCTTCATTATAAATACATGTCACTATCACAATGTATCCAATAAGGTAAGGTCATTCATATTTTCATTCTTTTTCTTGGAAATGTGCAGCTTACTACCACAACATCTTTCTGTTACTCTATTTTAAAATCTTTTTTCTTTTATTTTTTGGGGTGGGGGCACCAGGAATTGAACTCAGGGGCAATCGACCACTGAGATGCATCCCCTGACCTATTTTGTATTTTGTTTGGAGACAGGGCCTCAATGAGTTGCTTAGTGTCTTGCTGTTGCTGAAGCTGACTTTGAACACATGATCCTCCTGCCTCAGCCTCCCAAAATGCTGGGATTACTGGTGTAATTCTAATTCCTATTCACTGAATTTCTGCAAATATTCATCAATCTCTTTTCTATATATATCATTGTGCATAGTTATGTTTCCATTCTTGTGCATCATCCTAGAGATATGTAACAGAATGGTTATATTCCAGAAAATAGTCTAGTTCATTAAAATTTCAAACTTAATTAAGAAATCACACTTTCTTGTGCAAAGGTTATACATATTTTATCTTCAACCTTAGCATAGCACTTCTTTCTGTCCTTCAGCTCAGATACTCATATATTACTCTTTAATGTTCACCATTGTTCCAAGGCTTTTTAAATAAACACATTGTATCTTTTCTTGAAACAATGAATTAAAAAATTTAAAACAGAAGTATAGACTTAAATATTAATAACTAATATTTTGTATCCATTTGTAATTCACTAACATGTATTATGTCCTTAAATACAAAGAATTTTGGAGATCAGAATAGTTACATGAATTGCTTAGAGTCACCAGGAGTTGATGATAGGCAGAGTATTTTTATTATACCACTGTGCCTCAAATAGAATATGTGACCTTGTTGTAATCTCAAAATTCTTTTTCTCAAGCCCCTCATTAACAAATGAGAAAATAGATACATGCTGACAATTATGACAAAAATTCTCGCTCACTAACCTTTCCTACAAATTGCTTTATGTTCAGGTATAATGATAAAGACTAAAGATATTTTTAAACAATATTACCAATCATGTGCTACATAATCCTTGTCCTTTTTTTTAAAGTCACATTAAAGATGAAAATGTATGTATCCTATTGATTACTTAATCACCAATCATGAGCATTTTGAAGTTTTCTGAGAAAATATACACTAATCACCAAATTCTTACCTATTTCAATTGTTTTTCAAAAGTATAGATTCTCTGAACAGTTCATGCAGGTGCATAACACGGGTCTGGTGAAGCAAGCATGTCATCATGAAGAGAATGAAATCTTCCTATACAATCCTCAAAGTTTCCCATGTGATACCCAAAATACTATGAATGGTCACTGTTATATTTATAACCCCCATATATTATGATTACCACTTTTGATGATTTTCATGAAAACATTTTCTTTCTTTTATAATGCCAAAGTTTGCCAGAAAGTACATTTGAACTTTACTATGTATAAACAATACCACTTGAGTTTTGTGACTCCATGTAGTTAACTTATAACACTATCTAGAACAATCTTTCGATGCTTCTATATATCTAGGATAGAATAGAGTCAACCTTCTTGCAGTGATTTACAATCTGCGCCCTATCAATTCCACAAAGATAAAACATAAATGTCAAGCTAGAATGACATAAATAAGAGCCCATTCTCCGCCTTCAGCATGATTTGTGATATTTACTGACTAACCAAACTCCAGCAATGGGATCAGAACCAAATAGCCTTTCAGGACTGGAGTGGTGACAATTGGCAGGGATTTTGTGGTTCCAAAGCATGTTCAATATTTGCAGTGTCATAGAACAGGGTTGTTTCCAAAGAAAAAGGCAGCATCACTCCACAAAGAGATTGGAAATGATGTGGCACACTCATCATCCTGGGTATAGGGGGGAACCCAGAAATGTCATAAAATCCCCTTTTGATCTGTTGTCGCTACTGTTGGTTGTATGGGAAATTAACATATTTAATTAACTGTCTGACCATAGCAGATGTTACCTTATATAAAACCTTGAACATGACGCCTGGCTTATCCCACTAGGTGTCTGAATGTGCCAGTGGCATAAGACTGATGATATTTTTGTACCCCATGGCACAGCATGATTCCTCTTGCAATCAGCTCAATCAAGACCTTCTTTAAATTCTTCATGGAGAATTATGATGCTCTAGCCCAAACTGCTTAATAATGCACAATGTGAGGCCAGCCAACAGGAAGCTCCATGCACAACAAAACAGACTGGCCAATCCAATCATCCCCAATTTCCAAAAAGGACCCAACTATATAGACACTGGCAAAGTCAGCCATGCCTCTTTCATCTTCATCATTGGCATGCTACTTTATTCACAATTCATTTCCCATACTTTTGAAAGATTATTATTTGCTTTCTATATTTTTTTTCAAAGAAGAAATTTCCCTGGATGCACTATTTCCAGATGGAAGTAAATGTTACCAAGTCAGAAGTTACTTTCATTAGTTTGCTAAGTTGTTGGATGAAAGCTATTATGAAGATCTTGTAAAATAAATTTAATGCATCTAATTTCGGCTGGTACATGGATTGGTTTGAAGGATTTCTGGAAGGAGGGGGTGAAAGAAGGTAGAAGGTGGCTTTTCTGACCATTAAAAAATGCTTCCTTTACTTGGTTTGTTATTTCACCCATTTGTAAGAGAGTGAGAATCAAGCATTTTCTATTTGAGATGGCTGAAGCTGTGAAGTGATGAGTTTATCTCTTGCAAAGATGGAGGCCAGAATTTTCAATACCTCTCTCAGGGGTAATGTGGTGACACTGGCTATCTTGATTGCCTGTGCAGCTCTTTTCTGAGCAAATTTACTTTGCCATTGAATGTGTCTTCCTCATCATACCTTTACTACTGGATATACTTAATATTTCCTTTTGTGCTACTTCTGAAATTCTTGGGAAGTCTTGCAAAGTCTGCAGTTTCGGCTAGTACCGTATGTAACTTACAAACACTTTGCTAGTTCAGCAATTGAAGGGCTCAAAATCCTGATTAGAGAGCAAGACTTCCATAAAAACTATGGGGAAAAATGTTAGGACTTTCTTCACTATTGGAGCTATTGTATTTTAAACTATAAGTGATAAAATGTGCAATAATTAGGACATATTAGCTTGGTTTATGTGAATATAAAAAATAAAAATAATCTCTCTAAAAGCATGAAAATGAAGAAACAGTAAATAAATATAAATTGGCATTTACTTCATTATTAATGAGTATACCCTACATCATATGTACCTTTGGTTATACAAAAGCATATATTTGTTTGCATATATCACATGAAAAAAAGACTACCAGTGTTAAAGAAAATCAAAATGTTGATTGATTAGTTTTTTACTAACACATTATAAAATAAATGGAAAAAACATATATATATACACATATATTTATGTATGTACATATATACTCATATATACATAAACATGTACATGTAATTATATATTTCTACCTATAGTTTAATACATAGGAAGAAACATTTTCTTCAAAAACACACTATTAGGACAAGTGCAACATCACATCTGAAGTGAGAAAAACTTCAAGATTATAGAACTCTGAACATTAGAGATCCAAGATGTCATTGTTAAATTCAGTTAGGTATAAGATGTTCAAGAAATATTTTCAATATTCTGTTATATAATTGATCTTTTACTTTGACCATGTATGTGTATATATATTATATACATATTATATATATATATACACACATACACACACACACACACACACACATATATAATATATATAAAACCTGATCCCTTCCTGTATCAGTATATGCCCATAATTTTACTAGGGACTGAAGAGAAGTGAGATATTGTGTCTGTCCTCATGTTGCTCATGGAGCAGATATCTAACTGCAGATTTTGTAATTAGAAAACTTATCAAAACAAAAATATAAGAAAAGAAGTGACAATTATATTAAAGTACTATATAGAAAATATAAATATAATTAACAAAGTATAGATAGTATAGAGTGAATGTCCAATAATTTCCAACAGATTTCTACCATTAATTAAACAAAGTATTCTCTTAAGGAATTTGCGCACACTCTTTAATGCCTACCTTATGATATACAAGTAAGGTAGCTACTAATATTATCAACTTTGAAAATCTCAAAAGATGAGGACAAAACTTAATTGCCAAGGTAATTGTCATCCATAAGTGCTAGAGAAATTTGTCAGCTGAGGCCTATCACCTACAAATGTCATGCTTTACATAATTCGTACTGTTCAATCAGCTGGTAAAAACTCTTGACATCTATTTTGGTCAGTTCAGATAATGCTATTTTCCTTCACGGATTCTTCTAACCCTAGACTTGTCCTAGGTCAAGGATTTGTTTTACATTCAGGAAGGTTTTTGTTGTTGTTGTTGTATATTTTACTTGCTATTTGGAGAAAATGCTTAAACTTTTGGTTGGCAACTGCTCCCTTTTCTCTTTTGAACTGTGTTTTAATGAAGTAGCTATTCTCAAAACTCTCTGCTAATGCCTGTCACAAGTCATTCATCACTCCTGAGCCCTCCACTTTCTATCTTTCTGGCTCTGCAACCGTCTTCCATTTCCTTACTGATTTTGTGCATTGGCAAAAATGGATGAGTTTCAAGAAATTGCATAGGACCTAAGATGTAATGGATAAGAATCCCCATTATTATTTCTTTGTGTATAGATTTTCCCCATCCTAAATAACACTTCTCTGAATGAATGATTCTTTTGTCTTTTTGTCAATGAAATCCCAAATTTTGACACCATTCAAGTCATGGATGTTACAAGAGTTGAAACAAGTATACTTACCTAAGTGAAAATATGATTTGTTTGACTATTTCTCTTTACTTTTCACAATAATATCCCAATGCTCCCACCCTTCCCTCTCTTTTTAATGATCTTTTTCAAATAGGCACAAAGACTTCAAACCAAAGTAATATACTTTTCCCCAGGAAAATTGTAGACTTGACTCAAATGAGAATAATGGCATATGCACAATTACATCAAGCCCCTCAATTTTTCTAGAGAAAAGGGATAAAAATAGAGTGAGAATGGTTGAAGTTCATCCATTCCACTGGAGACATTGAAACTTATTTTATTTGGTAAATGTTCTGTGTACAATTGGGGGGAAAAATGTGTATTTTACTGGTGATTTTTTGTTTGTTTGTTTTAGTGGAGTGCTCTCTGAATATCAATTACATCAAGTTGGCTTATTCAAATCTTCATCCATATTCACTTTCTGTCCATGTGTTCTTTATTAAATGAACTACTGAAATATCTGATTGTATGAATTTATCTATTATACCTTCTAGTCATTTGAGTTTTTCTTCATGTGTTTCTAAATTCTACTAGGCACATAGATTTTTATGTCTACTAGTTCTATTTGGTACATAAATTTTAAGATTTGTTATATATCTTAATGAACTTTTTATTACTACTAAATTTTTATTTTTTCCAAATTTAAAATGTTTTGACGTTTAGTAGCTATTCCAACTGTCTTATTAATATTAGCATAGCATATGTTTATTTATCATTTTATGTTTACTGTGTATTTATCTCTATCTTAGAGGTGTGTTTTTGTGGGGGGAAACATGTTGTTCATGTTCATTTTATTTCTTAAATAATTTTTTTGACCATTTATACCTTTTTACTGAGATATTGAATCATTTACATTAAATGTGATTATTGCATATCTGTCTTATTTTCTACCATTTCCATTTTATATGAAAAAATAATCCCACAATACCTGTAAGAAACCTACTCAAAGCATCTACAATTGATTCCTGAATTGGGATGCCTGTATTATTTCCTTGTGCTGTCTTTTTATAATTTTTTTCCATTAGATCATGTTTTCCGTCATTGATTTCTCTGTATCATAAGCTGTGGTATTTTGAATTTCTGTTAAGTTTCTGCTTGAAACTTTGTGATGGATATATTAAAAATCAGTATAGTTTTAATAGAAAATGGATTTTGAATTAACTGGTGTTTTTAGAATTCTACTTTATGTACTCATGTACCTTTTCAGGATAACCTTTATTTGGCTATTTTAAGGGTTACTTTAGGGTTTGTAACATAATTTTCTCAGTGTACTTCATTCCATTCTGTTGATGTGGATATCATATTCTATCATTCTTTCTATTAGACGAACATTGATCAGTACTTCTTATGGTGCCACTCTTCTGGTGATTAATTACTATATCTTAAAATATCTGAATTTGCCATTGTTTTAGAAATACATTTTTGTTGCATATAGAATTCTAGGGTTCTATGATGTGTTCTTCTTTTAATTCTTTAATCATATTCCACTCTCTATTAATTTTTTCCCCTGAGGAATAATATTCCATCCTTTCTGAGAAGAAATCTTTGTTCATAATATATTTTCCTTCCTATTTATTTTTAACAAGTTTAGTTTTGAGCAATGTTTATTTTGAGAAGTTATTTTTGTTTGTGATGTGTCATACTGTAGTTTTGTGAGTGTATGTTTGATGTTTACTGAACTTGGATCTATAATGTACTGTTTTATCACATTTGAAAAATATTTGACCAGTTATGATTCTAAGATATCCTCTCTCATATCCCTCTTCAGGAATCCCAACTAAATTTGAATTGACCTGCTTGAAATATATTTCTTTTTGTGTATTTTCTGTATCATATCAACTATTATATCTTCAAGTTCACTTACTTTTTCTTTCACTGTGTCTAATATGTATTTAATCACATACATTGTTTCTATCTCAATACATTGTAAGTTTTTATCCACAATTCTGGTTTGGATCTGCTTTATATATTTCATTCTTCCATGTCTTGATTCAATTAAAAATGTTTGAATATAGATATAACAATGGTTTTAATGTCTTTGTTAATTTTCTACCTGTGTGAATTTGGGGTCAGTTTCAACTGTTTGATTTATTACCATATGCTTTGTACATTCCTTATTGTTTTCATACTATTTTTTAATCTAATGACATGCATTATGTTTCTTAATTTTCTGGGTGTTAGATATATCTTATAATATCACAAATATTCTCAAAATGTATTCTTTAACAGAGTAAAGAGGAAATTTTGATCTTTTGGGTTTGATTTTCAAGATTCCTTAGGCAGGACCAAAGTAGTGTAAAATCAAGATCTAATTATTCCCCATCTGAGCCAAGAATATTCTCAGAATTCTACCAATATCTTGTAAAATAATAGCATCTGCAAATAAAGTAAATTTATGCCTTATTAGACAGAGGGGTAGCAGGAGGGGTCAAAGATCACTAACTTCAAGTCTGACAGAACATAAATATATCATTGATGAAGCACCCTACTCACAAGTTGAAGTGAGGGTAGGATATACATAAAAATGTTAAGGTCTTAAAATTAGTACTATTATTCATGCATAACCTTCTGTATCTTACAGGTCAAAATTATATATATATATATATATATATATATATATATATATATATATATATATATATAGTCAGTCTTCATCAATGAACTTTGATGTCTTTTTGTTTTTTTAAATATTAAATTCCTTTAATCTAATACCCACTTTAAATGTATCTGTCTCCAAAGACTGTTTCCACAGCCATGTTATTGTGTATACACCCTTTCAATTTTAGTAGTTCACATATTTATTTATGGCTGAAATGAGAAAGTTAAATGAATTGCCTGTACTTCAGAGACACTTGTTCAAAATGTGAGAAACATACTGGATTTTCAAATTAATGAAAAATATGAGACAAACATAGAGAACTTCATACACTTCTAAATTTTTTTAATTTGTTCTTTTTAGACATATATGACAGTAGAGTACATTTTGACATATTTATACAAACATGGAATAGAACTTATTCTAATTGGGATTCCATTCTTGTGGATGTACATGATGTAGCATTTCACTGGTGATGTATTCATATATGAACATAGGAAAGTGGTGTCTGATTCATTCTATTGTCTTTCCTATTTCTATCTTTCTCCCCTCCCTTCATTCCCCCTGGTCTAATCCACCAAACTTCTGACACACCTAAGAGCTATTAGGCATAAGAAAACTTTGAGAAAATGCATTTAGGAAAATATTTTTGCATAGTTTCCATAAAAAATGGAGCGCTGTGTATGATAGTAAGTTGTTTCTAACATAAACCAATATGCTCTTCATAGTTTGCTTGATTAAGCCCTAGTAATTTAGTGATAATAGAACATAATCAAATGAATAGGGAAACAGCACTTCCCACAGTCCACCACTGCTAGGCAATAAAATTCCACCTTTTTTTTAATGAGAAAAAAAATATATCATCAAACATAAAAACCTGGGATAGAACCCACAATATGAAAGTTACTGCCTTAATGAAATATTAAAGTTGCATCAGGAATACTCTTCTGGCATTTAAAATAAAAAATAACATTTCTTCCTAGTTATGGTTCACTTCAATTCTTTAAAAATTAATTATTACCTCTTTAAATATTTGATTAAATTAGATTTCAGTGGGCTATCACTACCCACAAAACACATGCTATTGTGTATAAATTCTCATCTCAATTTCTGATATGCTTTGTCATGTTATTTTATTCTGTGATGAACTTCTTGGGTGTTTTTGCCTTTGTAGTTTTAAAAGATGAATATAACTAAAGCTATCATTCTAAATAAAAATATTGTGCAGTGTTAAAAAGCAAAATATTGTGCAGTCATAATATGTAAAATGTGACAGGAGTAGCTCATACTATTCTAATTAATCATATATTGTTTAAAATGAATCATGTATTATTTCATTTTCTAACAAAGTCAATTGCAATTGCACTTTTGAAAATTATCCTTAAAATCCCATATAATTGTAAGACAGGATCCATTCAGATCAGCTGCCCACAGCATATACAGTTATACTGTGAATTCAAATATTTGGGGTACCAATGTGTAGATTTGTAATAAAAAAGAAGGTTTCCCATGAAAATGAGCATGTCTTATTCTGTGACTTAATTTTCCTATATTCATAGTGCACTGCCCAGTCCATCCTAAGTTTAAAATGTGGCAGGTAGATGTAATGTCATTAACAAAAACACTAAATTTGCTGTCATCATTTTTTTTTTTCAGACAATTGTCTTATTTCATGTCATGCTTAAATTTTCACAACTTCATCTGTTCTTATCATTGTTTCAAATGTCAATCAGTGAAAAGGGGCAATAATGCCTAAGATGATGGCTAGAGAAAATAGATAATCCAGTCCATTTATGTAAATTGAGAGCAAAGGAAAAGAGTTGGTGGGTTAGACTGAGAAATCAAGATGTATGGGGATTTCTATTTAGACAATGCCTTTTTCAGGTCAGTATCTCACACATGAAGGAAAAAGACCTTTATGATCCCATGATAAATGCCTCAATTTTCTTCATAGTAAACTTACAATGTCTCCCTTATAATGCTACAGTACCCTATTCTCAACCCTTCTCTCCATTCTAGTTCCTACCTTAACTTTCTAGTTCTGCCAACAGCACTGCAATCTTTTCTTATCACTCAGCCTGAAAATGTTAGACTTGTTTCCCATCTTCAGTCAGTCTAGTATCTCCTATATCCATTCTGTTGCTTAGCATAGCAGATCGCGAAGTGCTACTTGTCCAACCTACAATTTTGGGAAAGTGACTGCTATCTGTTTTTCTGGAATGAGGAGAAACACGAAGCCATGTTGGTAATCTTAGCCCTCTGGTCATAGCTCTGTGGATCAGGAATAGATACTTCAATCAAATCGCATTTGTAGCAATGTCTTCCCAAGAATGTTCCGATGATTACTATGACCATTTTAATGAAATGTTGCCAGGTTTCTAAATGGAAGTTAAAGAAGAGAAAGCCAATTTTGTTAAAACTAAGCATAAAACAAACACTCAGACAGACAGATATGTAAAATGATGTAGCCCTAAAAAGATAGAGAGGCCAATATCAATCCCTAATCCTTTAGTCCTGATTTCAGCACTCATGGAAATCCAAATATGCATTCTGAACTTGGACTCCAACCATGGTGCAAAACGACACCATTTGGAAAAATTCCAACAGTCTTGATTGAGCTGGTTTATGTCCTTAGAAAGTACCTTTCCTCACAATGTAATGCAGTGAGTAAGGGCACTGTGAGGAAATCTCTCCTTTCTTTTCTCTTGCCTCTATTTTTCCCCTCCATGTTCACTGCTACCATTGCACTTTAAATAATTTATTATATGTACTGAGCTTTTGTTCAACAGTATATAACTGAGCCCACATTAGGTGTTAGGCATACTTCCTAACATAGGGTAATAATATTGAACAAACATTCAGTGCCCTATCTCCTAAAAATGGAATTTAGTGAGATATTTATCAAGCATTTCATTCTATTAAATTATGGTATAATAATGAATAGAGATAAGGGTTCCAAAGGAAAAGAACATTTTTCTTTAGTATACATACAAAAAAAATTGATGTAGGACTTGTATCAAGAAAGATCTCTATGAGAAATGTCACTTCAGTTAAGATCTGATGCCAAAGAAGGCATGGATTTATGGGGGGAAAGTGAAACAAGAGCTTGGAAATGTTTTGAGGAAAAGAAAGAGAAACTTACAGTTTCCGAAGCCATAGAGAAATATGAATGAAATGAGAATTAATATGGACAAATAAGATTTGAGCAAGAGAGCAAGCAGAGACAATGCAAGATATGAATGGAGAGATCCCATGGGGCATTTAAGAATTTGGATTTTAGCTGGGTGCAGTGGTGCACCTCTGTAATTCCAGTGGCTGGGGAGGCTGAGTCAGGAGGATTTTGAGTTCAAAGCAAGCCTCAGCAAAAGTGAGGCACTAAGTAACTCATTGAGACCCTGTCTCTAAATAAAAAACAAAATAGGGCTGGGGATGTGGCTCATTGGTCGAGTACCCCTGACTTCAATCCCAGGTGTGCCCCCCCTGCCAAAAAAAAAAATAATTTGGATTTTATCCTGAGAATAATAAAATACAATAGAAGGAACTGAAAGAATGGAGTAGGTGTCATATAATCATTTTCATTTTTAAAAAATATTATTATAGCTTCAGTGTCAAGAAGGGAATGGCAAGGGACCAGATTGAATACTGTGGAAGAATTAATTGCCAAATGAAGTACTCCAAATTAGTCAATAGCACTAGTTCTGACTTTGGCCTTGTAGAGCAGAAGTGGAAATGAAGGGGAATTTAGAAGTTAAACCAACAAGATGTGATTTTTATATAGAATTAAGAAAATAGTTGGAATTGCAAATGACTCTGAGCTCTCTGGCCATTGCAGCTAAATTAAGGATATCTCCTCCGGCAATGTTTTTGAATTTACGCGGTTTGAAGAAATGGGTTGTACAGGAGGAGGTGAAAGACTATTCAGGAGTCAGTAATTATACATGTGGAATTTGAAGTATCTAAATTTTGAGTCAATACTTGGTTATCTCTATCATAAGAGAGGTCTGCCTGGAGATAGAGATTGAGAAGCATGAGCATACAGTCATTGAAACCACAGGGATGAGATAACAAAGACAGTGAATGAAAAATAGGAGGATAAAGAAGGCTGAGACCAAACCAGCAAGAATTCAGAAATTCCATGGCAATGTAGATGAGGGTGAGTCCAAAAAGGATAGTGAGAAAATCTCTCAGGAAGAAACTGTGTCATCAGGAAAATAGAAGAGAGACCAGTGGAGTAGAGATCAGGGATGGTAGGAGGAGGGAAGAGTGACCAGAGAGATCACTGGACAATGAAATTTACTTATCTTATGTGCATGTGCAAGTATATCACAATGAATCTCACTCTTATGTATAATTACAATGCATCAATAAAAGAAGAAAGAAAGACAGACAGAAGGAAAGAAAGAAAGAAAGAAAGAGAAAGAAAAAAAGAAAAATATATGAGTGAGAGAAAGAAAGAGGGGAGCGATGGAGGGAAGGAGGGAAAGAGAAACTGGAGCATAAAGTCAAAGTAAGTAGATATTTCCAGAATCAGGAATGTAAAGGAGGAATAATGCTTAAAAATTAATATGCCCTGATTTGAGTGACTTTGAGATTATTGTTGACCTTACTAAGAACTGTTTCATAAAGTAATTGGGGCCTAGATGTAAAAGGGAGACTAAGAGTTACCAAAAATTAGGGCAAATGTAGAGCATAAAAAAAAAGTTTAGCTGTAAAGAAAAAGGGGAGTTGTATGACATGACTAGAAGAAAAAAATCTCATTCTTCTCACATTATTCAATACACTTGGAATTTGGCTTTTAAAATACTTAGTACATGAACTTTTTATATGGTCATTTGATTAAAATAGGTATAAGTGACCATTACAATAATTCCAAAACATTGTCTTTGCAAGCATTACACCCAGCAGAGTATCACAACCCCATGTCTTCTTTTACCAGGGTCTCATTCCACTTCCAGGTCTATCTCTCCTTCACTGTCCTTCACTGAACTCTCAGGGCATCATCATTTAAACCATTCCATACCTTCTCCCATGATAGCGCTCTGGAATAAAATGAGACTACTCCTATGAATACTTAACATAATGCTATGTATTTAATAAGCACTCAAGGAAATTCACTAAATTTAATTGCCTAATTATATAGGCAAACACAGAATGCATTATTAATTTTCACACATCACCTGGAAAGTATTCTCAGTTAAAGGTGGTATAGGTTCTAGAAATCAATAAGATTTCTGAGGATCTAATGTTAATGGATGAACTGGTTATCTAAAAAGTTTGTCTCTCCCATCTATGTGTATAAAGAATGGATGTTGCTGAAAATTGATTACAAAAAACAAGAACACAGTTATGTCAAATAATAAATCATTGATTTGGAGGATAAAAATGTGTGGAATCCCAAGGGGAGGTAAAACAGATGTTTGGACCAGAAATATAAATGTAGTCCTGGATTAAAATCAGCACTGGAAGCCTCAGCCAGAGGAGGTGATGGATCTTCTCTCTTGACTCTAGTTGTTCCCAGTCATTCACTTGCTACTTGCACATCTGTGTGTCTGCTCCTCATATCATTCTTATTTACTTTATTCATTGCCCAGGGTTTAGTGTTTAGTGTGTGTTTTCTCCTCAACCTCATAGCTTCTTGAATTGAGGATTGTTTTTTTCCCCTAGCACCCTCATAAATACTTATTGCATGTGGCCCAATCAGTATCTCTGTTGTGATCTTTACATTTTAGAACCCATGAATAATTCCATCATTCTTTCCATACTTGATCATTTATAGACTAGAGAAAAAGAATCTAATTGATCCAGTTAATCATTTTGAGCCAAAGTACAAATGTAAGATCTCTGCCTTTCTGTTAATCAATTATCCATGGACCACATGGCAAAATCTTTCTTATTTATTAGAACATCCAGGCATAACAGCTTTATTTAGAAAGGTCTGTGTACTTGGCAGGTAATATAGCCAGTATTGAGATCAGGTAAATGCTGAAGATGTACATGTTGATAATAGTACAAATTTATGATCTGTACTCAGTTTCTGGGCTGTATGTCAGAATCACTTGGTGATTTTAAGAATGTAAATTATCAGGCATGAGTCCGAACATTCTATATTTTAATCTATTGGTTCTGTTTAATAATATTATATATTAATAAAATTTGCCATCATATTCTGATTCAACCTTTTAATCATTTAGGATTTTTGTCTCCTTGATATAAGCAGTTCCTAAGGCTTTATCACTAATCTTATTTCCACCTTATTTTATTTTTGAAAGATTTATTTTATTTGATAGAAACTGATTTATTTCTAAAATTGTTTCTATAGATAAACCTTTTACAAGTGTATCCATTTTCTCAGTAGTTCAAAACTAGAAGATGAAAAATAGATAAACCTGTAAAGGTGCAATGTGAGACAAAAAGAGTAGCATCCTCCTGGAGGTAGCGGGAATTAGGCAAATCAGAGATGGCATTATGGGCCCATAATGTACAAAATTACAATAAATTACACCAAGGCACATTATAATGAAAATACCTAGCATATAGAAGAAGGATAAAATTTTGAAATCCACAAGAGAAAAGTTTCAGATTACATATAGGGGAAAACCAATTCAGATCTCAGCATATTTCTCAACCCAGATCCTCAAAGATAGGAGATCCTGGAACAACATATACCAAGCTCTGAAAGAAAATCAATGCCAACCAAGAATCTTATATCCAGAAAAAAATAAGCTTCAGATTTGATGATGAAATAAAAACCTTTCATGATAAACAAAAGTTAAAAGAATTTACATTGAGAAAGCTTGCACTACAGAATATTCTCAGCAGAATATTCTATGATGAGGAAATTTTAAAAATGAAAATCAGCAAAGGGAGAAACTACAAAAAAAGGAAAAACCAATCAAAGGAGAAACCAAGTCAAGTAAAAAAAAATGACTGGAAATACAAACCATATACAATAATCACCCTGAATATTAATGGTCTAAACTCATCAATTGGAAGACATAGGCTGGCAGATTGGATTAACAAAAAAAGAAGATGCAACAATATGCTGCCTTCAAGAGACTCATCCCAAAGGAAAAGACATCCACAGACTGAAGGAGAAAGGATGAGAAAAAACATACCACTCACAAGGACCACATAAACAAGCACGAGTTTCCATTCTCACATCAGTTAAAGTGGACTTCAAACCAAAGTTAGAAGGGATAAAGAAGGACACTTTATATTGCTTAAGGGAATCATACATATATAAGACATAGCAATCATAAATATTTATGCCCCAAACAATGGAGCATCTACATATATCAAACAAACACTTCTAAATTTCAGGTGACTTTAACACACCTCTCTCACCACTGGGTATATTTTTCAAACAAAAACAAACAAAAGAAACAATAGAACTCAAAAATACAATTAATAATTTAGACTTAACAGACATATATAGACTATTTCATCCATCAATAAGTGAATATGTTTTTTTTCTCAGCAGCACATGGATCCTTCTCTAAAGTAGACCATATGTTATGCCACAACACAACTCTTAGCAAATACAAAAAAAAAAAAAATAGAGATACTACCCTGCATTCTATCAGACCATAATAGAATAAAATTAGAAATCAATGATAAAGGAAAATATAGAAGCTACTCCAGCACCTGGAAAATAAATAATATGCTATTAAATGATGCATGGATAGCAGAAGACATCAGGGAAGAAATAAAAAATTATTAGAGGTAAATGAGAACTCCAATACAACATATGAAATTTTCAGGACACTATGAAGGTAGTGCTAAGAAAAAGTTCATTGCATTGAGCTCATTCATCAAAAGAATAAAAAGCCAACAAATAAATGACCTGACATTACATCTCAAAGCCCTAGAAAAAGAACAAATCAATACCAAAAGTAGTAGAAGACAGGAAACAATTAAAATCAGAACTGAAATCAATGAAATTGAAACAAAAGAAATAATTGACAAAAAATATTGACCAAACAAAAGGCTGGTTTTTTGAGTAAATAAATAAAATTGATAAACTCTTGGCCACCCTAACAAAATGGAGAGAGAAAACTCAAATTACTAAAATTTGTGATGAAAAAGGAAATATCATGACAGATACTACTGAAATACAAAAAATAATTAGAAATGATTTTGAAAATATATACTCCAATAAAATAGAAAATCTAAAAGACATCAACAAATTTCTAGAGACACATGATCTTCCCAAACTGAATTGGGAGGACATACATAATTTAAACATCAATTTTGAGCAATGAAATAGAGGACACTATCAAAATCCCATTAACCAAGAAAAGCCCAGGAACAGACAGATTCTCAGCTGAGTTCTGTAAGACCTACAAAGAAGAATTAATACCAATATTCCTAAAATTACCCAATGCAATAGAAAAGGCGGGAAATCTTCCGAACTCATTCTATGAGGCTAGTATCACCCTGATACCTAAGCCAGACAAAAACACATCAAGGAAAGAAAACTTCAGAACAATATCTCTGATGAACATAGATGCAAAAATTCTCAAAATTTTGGTGAATCTCATACTAAAACATATTAAAAAGATAGTGCATTATGATCAAGTGGGGTTTATTCCAGGGATGAAAGTTTGGTTCAACTTATGGAAATAAATAAATGCCCATCACATCAATCACTTAAAAATAAAAATCATATGATGATCTCAATAGATGAAGAAAAAGCATTTGACAAAATACAACACCCTTTCCTGTTTAAAACAGTAGAGAAACTAGGTATGGTGAGAACAAATTTCAACATTGTAAAAGCTACCTATGATAAGACCAAGACCAACATCATTCTAAATGGAGAAAAATTGGAAGCATTCCCTCTAAGAACTAGAACAAGACAGGGATGGATGCCCTCTCTCATCACTCCTATTCAACATAGTTCTTGAAACTAGTCAGAGCGATTAAACAGACAAGTAATTAAAGGGATGAAAATAGGAAAATAAGAACTCAAACTATGAAAATAGGAAAAGAAGAACTCAAACTATCACTATTTTCTGACACCATGATTCCATACTTAGAGGATCCAAAAAATTCAACCAGAAAACTTCCAGAACTAATAAATGAAAACAGCAAAGTAGCAAAATATAAAATCAACTCCCATAAATCAAATGCATTTCTGTACATCAGTGACGAACCCTCTGAAAGAGAAATTAGAAAAACTACCCCTTTCACAATAGCACTCTAGCTGCTTTTGCTCCTCCATTTGATCTTGACTTGAAAAGGACATCAGAAAGAAAGCTAACAGCTGAAATTGAAGATGATAGAATTAAGAGCTTAATAGATTTTTTTCCAACACTAATGTAGGATCCGTGAATTGGGGACTCTATCTAGCACTGCCATATTTCTAGAAACTAAGAAGAATGTCTTAAAAATAGGAAGTATTAATTAAATTTTTACATGAATTTTTGGGGCTATTCACTGTCACAGTAATAGGTCAGACATCCTCCTTTCCTACTCAGATTATTTTACAATAACTGTAGGAAAATATATCTATTTAAACAGTTCAGACAATTTTTCCTTTCACTTACAATTTTGCATGCTTAACAATATACATGAATATAAATATTATTAAACATTTTCATATTCTTATTGGTCCAAATTACTTATATACAATATTACAATTCATTTTGACAATTATAAATGTATGAAATGTGATGTTCTCTAATTCAGTCTCTACTCTCTCATAACCTCCCTTTCCTCCCTCCCCCTTGTTCCCTTTCCTCTATTCTAATAATCTTTCTGCTATTTACTTATAGGTTTTTTTTTAATTAGTATCTTATGGGTATACATAATGATGAGATTTACTCTAGCATATTCATATATTGTACCCAGGAAAGTTAAGTCATATTCATTCAACTGTTTTTCCTTATGCCATCTCTCTCTCTCCCTGCCAATTCCCTTCTTCCACTCTACTAATCTTTATTTTATTTTGATAAAATTCTCCTTCCTAACAGCTTTCTTCTCTTCTTCTCCTCCTCTTCTTCTTCTTCTTTCTCTCCTCCTTCTTCCCCTCCTCCTCCTTCTTATTTTTATATATTTTATTATTTTATTGTATTATTTTATTGTATTTTTTAAATTTTTTCTAGGGATTTAACCCAGTGGTGCTTGACCACTAAGCCACATATATATAATTTTTAGACAGGGTCTTGTTAAGTTGCTTAGGATCCTGTAAAATTGCTGAGTCTGGCTTTTACCTTGTGATCCACCTGCCTCAACTTCCTGAGTATCTGAGATTACAGATGTATGCCCTGCTCTTTTTAAATTTATTTTAGAGTAGCTTCCACATATCAGAAAAAAAATATTTGACTTTTCATTTTCTAGACCTGACTTCACTTAGCTTAATAGTTTACATTTTCATTCATTTACTAGAAAATGACAATTTGATTCTTCTTTATGACTGAGTAATACTTCAGAGTATGTATATACCATATTTTTTTAATCTGTTCATCTGCTGAAAGGCACCTAGATTGTTTCCATAGCTTGGCTATTGTAAATTGTGCTGCTTTAAACATTTATGTGGATACATGCCTAAAATATGCTGCTTTTTGATCTTTTGAATATGTACCAAGTAGTGGAATAGCTAGGTCATATGATGGTTCCTTTCTAGTTTATGATTTATCTCCATAATGCCTTCCAGAGCATTTGCACCAGTTTGCAGTCCCACCAACAATGTATGAGTGTACCTTTTTCTCCAAATTTTTGCCAACACTTACTATTATTTGTATTCTTAATAACTGCCATTCTCACTGGAGTACGATGATATCTCAATGTGGTTTTGATTTGCATTTACCTAAGAGTATGTTGAATATTTTCTTCATATATTTGTTAGACATTTGAATTTCTTCTTTTGAGAAGTGTCTTTTTATTTTTCATTCCTGTGTATTAATTGGGTTGTTTGTGGGATTTTGGGTGATGTTTTTTGAGTTCACTATATAATTTCAAATATTAATGTCATATCTGAGGAGCAGGTGGCAAAAATCTTGATTCCATTTTGTAGGCTCTCTCTTTCTGCTCTTGTTTTCTTTGCTGTGCAGAAGCTTTTTTTGATTTTATGGTATTCCATTTAATGATTTTTGGTTTTATTTCTTGTGCTTTAGTGGTCTTGTTAGGAAGTTGACTTTCTTATACTCCAATAATGAATCTGCTGAAAAAGAAATTAGGAAAACTATCCCATTCACAATAACCTTTAAAAAAAAACCCTAGGATTGATCTAACAAAGGACATGAAGGACCTCTACAATGAAAACTATAGAACATAAAAAAGAAATTAAAGAAGACCTTCAAAGATGGAACACCTTCCATGTTCTTGGATATGCAGAATTAATATTGTCAAAATGGCCATACTACCAAAAGAGTTATACAGATTCAGTAAAATTCCCATCAAAATACTAATGAAATTCTTCACAGAACTATAAAATCAGTACTAAAATTTATTTAAAAAATAAGTGATCCAAGAAGAGCCAACACAAATCTAAGCAAGAAGAGCGATACTGGAGGTATCACAATACCAAACCTGAAATTATACCACAGAGTTATATTAATGAAAATAGCATCGTACTGGCACCAAAACAGATATGAAGATCAATGGAATAAAATAGAAGGAATAGAGACAAATCCACAGAAATAGTTATCTGATACTAAACAAAGTTGCCAATAATATACTTTGGAGGAAAAGATAGTCTTTTTAACAAATGGTGCTGGGGAAACTGGATATCCATATATAGAAGAATGAAACTGGACCCCTATCTCTCACCTTGAACAAAAGTCACCTCAAACAAGATCAATGACCTAGGAAGTAGACCTAAAACTCTTCAGCTGCTAGAAGAAAATGGAGGCCCAACACTCCACCTATTGGTACAGGAATGAACTTCCTTAATAAACACAAATTTTTACTTAATTTTTACAGGTGAGTTAATGGTTTTAGGAAGCTAAAGTTTGAGGTTGGTATTCTAAAACCTCAGAATTAGTATTTGAATGGCCTAGATCCAATCTATGTTCTGTACAGCTTCTAAGTTTTAGTTCTTTTTTTTCATAATACATTAACATTCCTGTTTGGCTATTATGATTTTTAAAATCTTCTTTGAAAATATGTTCTTTACATAAAAATTCATTTGATTGGATTGCTCCTTTCAATGGAGTTTTCATAATAAATCAGCATTTCAGCACTTACTATATTACAGCCTCTTTAGACAATGAATGTAGAGAAAAAAGGAAGAGACTGTGAAAAGATATATTTAGAAAACATTCATTGGTCAATGAAATTCTCTGAAATTTGGAAAAAATTTACATAAATCCCTAAGAGATAGAAAGATATTGTCCATAATTTGGGGATTAAAGTAATCCTCCAATCCTATTTCAGGCAAAGAATTCACATAACCATAAAAGAATGATTCAAGGGTTCTGCATGCTAACAGACCTGAGATTTTGTGTAATTGGTTAAAATCATAAGAAAATGACATGGAAAAAAATGAGGAAGTGCCTCTCTGTATCACATAGCAGTTCTGGAAGGGCTCCCAGAATGATGGAAATGGTTCCATTAGTAATGATGTTTACAAATCAGTTATAACTTGAATATATTCAGGAAACCTAAGGGTAAGGCTGAGAGGTTGAAGCAGACACATAACAAGCTGCTGACTGACACATAGTTCATTCAAAGTTATACAGAGGGAAATTTCCTTGTAAAGATTTGCTTTTGCGGGGCTGGGACTGTGGCTCAGTGGCAGAGCACTTGCCTCACATGCGTGAGGGACTGGGTTCGATACTCAGCACCACATAAAAATAAATAAAATAAAGATATTGTGTCCATCTACAACTAAAAAATATTAAAAAAAAAAATATTTGCTTTTGCCATATATCTGGAGATTCATTTATAAAGTAACCAAGGGTCATAAACAAAATGTATGGATACAGTCTTGGACTCCTTATAGATTGTTGAGAATAAATTAGCTCTACAGTGTATGAAGGTTCTGGTTGCTCAGCAATCATCAAAGCAGACTAATTCTCTTCTTTTTCTACATTCCAATGAACCCACTTTCTGTGCAAAAGTACATATAATGTACTTTTTTTTTATAAATAGAACAGTGTTCAGAAAACTTGTGTCCTCCATTACATTTTAAATAACGGGAAAAGACACAAAAGGCTGATGAATACTAGCAGAAGTCTTTTATTTTATGATTAGGTCTAATTTGATAACATTTAAAAATATGGTATATTCAGAAGATACATGATAAAACATAAGAACATAGAAAAAATAACCATGAGCATAACTGGTTTAGAAGATAAAGTAAAACATGGCCTTTCAAATTCAAGTCAATAAAAATACTGATAACTGAAGTAGGTTTGCATACACAAGCCAGCCATTTTATAGATCTAGAATCACTATATTTTAAAATCTCAGTTAGAAAATAAATGTTATTTCTAAAGGCTCTCAGTCTTGAAAATGTCTGCATTTCTGTTATCTAATGGAATAATGATACATAACAGTTATCCAACAAAAACATCTGGAAAAAGCGAAGATGCAGTCATTAGTTGTATGAGTTGAATATATAAATTAATATATGTGAATACTAGATCTGAACATCTATGAGATTTTATTTGATATAGCTGAGTAAAAATCACCTGGTAATAATCTCTTGTGCCTTTTGGTATTTGAGTGATAATCTAAACATACCAGCATCTACCCGCTACTCTCAGAGAGTGTGAGTCAGTTTCTCTGGGATACAATTTGGACGTTGGTACTTTCAAAAGCTACTCAAGCTATTGGGCACATGGGATGGAGAACCACTGGAATCAGACCCAGCTGCCCATGCTACCAATTAGATGTCATGATCCCTTTCTTATAAGCAGCAGATAGTCACTGTCAAGCATTTATTCCTGCCGAATCCCATGTGGATCAAACCTTCTGTCACACTGATTCTACTACAATGGTGGGCATAGCCACTAAGGCAGACTTAAAAAAGATGCTTTATCCAAGTCCACTTATTTATTTGGCAAATATATACTGAGCATGTGTTAGGGGTAGGAAGTATTCTAGTACTGAGATTATAGTGAAAAGCCTGATAGTCAAGACCACTGCTATAATAGAAAAGAGAATATCTCTACTCATGTCAAAGTACTAAAGTGTAATTAAAGGGTCTGCTAAAAACAACAACAAATCAGTGTACATGGGAATGTGTAACAGGAGCTTCAAACCTAGATTAGGGAGCCAGGACAAGTCCTGAGGGAAGACCTGAAATTGGAGGAAATGGGGAAAGGACATTCTAAGCAGAGGACTGGAAAGGAGATTTTTGAGGTTAAGGAGCAAGAAAAGGTCACTGTGTTTGGAGCAAAAAAAGAAAACGGTTTTAGCTAAGGTGGATGAGGTAGGTTTGATGAGATCATGAAAATGGAGATCTATTGCAGGTAAGAGATTTAACTTACTGAACAATTTTCAATTCTGTACACTTTTCCTAATATATCCATTCAACTCTTTTTACCCTCTATTGCCATCCTAATGAAAGACAGTATATCTCTCTCCTAATTACCCTGCTTATCCTTTTATTGAAATGAACATAATCCTTTGATAGTAAATAAAATTCAATCATGTTATGCTACTGCTTAAAACACCTTTAAATGACTTATAATTGAACAGGAAAATGTCCCTAGCGCTTACCACTTGCCATGGACTCTAATCATCTGACCCTTTGCACACTCCTCTGTCTCTGAAAGATCATCATTATTGCTTGTCAGTCTTCTGCCTTGTAGCACCCATGTTGAATTTCTTTCATTTGTTCCAATTTGATAGACTCACTTGTTAGGTCAGCTGGAGATCTTGCATTTCTTCTCGCGAGGCAGACACAGAGCGTACAATGCTGGGAGCTCCATGCGGCAGCAGAAGACGCAGGACATGTAGCATGGTGGATTCTGTGCAGCTGCCATGGGTGTAGGGTATGGGTTTGGAGCAGCTGCGGGGAATGAAGCATCAAGCAGCCCACATGTGCAACGGAACAGCCTACCAGACACTGATGTGTAAGCAGCAATGGCGCCTCCTACCAATTGGTGGACTTTTCCTGACTCATCCAGGAAGGACTCTGACCTCGGCAGGATCCCTGACCAATCCCAGGGGACGCAGGACTCTAGATACCTCCTCTTCCTATCTCATAGCCCCTTCATTCCTGCCTTAGGCCCTCCCCTTCCTGACCCGGCCCTTTAAATTTTCTTTACCGGGGAACACTTGTACCACTCTCCCGGACACACTCTGATGGACAGGAGAGTTTAGCCCGAGAGCGTGTATTTCCAATAAAGCCTGGCCCAGTGGTTTTAATTCACTGCCTTTTGGTCATCTGGCTTTATATCACTCACAAAGGTGTTCTCCTGTGCCTGCTTGTCATGTGTAATTTAAACAAGGTCATCTGGAAACTTAGAAAGTCTTTGTTTTTATATTTCAATTTTTATTCTACTTTTTGTCTCAAGCAACATGTATCCTAAGGGCCTATCACAGAATTGGTCCATATTTCTTAAATTCACCTTAAGAAAGGATAAACATTCAAGATTCTCTAATTACAATGTATGGGTTAGTCAAATAAATGTATTTTCTCAAAATAATTTTCATCAGGAAACTATAGTTTTGAACAGCACATGGGTTATTTCATATACAATAATAAAGTTTATAAAATTGAAAAGTAGTTTGTGACATTGTCATATAACTAAGGACTCCTTTCTGAGCTTCAGAAAAGATCAGAAACTGATGGGTAAAAAGCAGGCGCCCTTCACACTGCTCTGTGTACGGTGACGTAGTCATTTACCACTTGCAACACTTAGCCACTTCCACAACTTACTCTGACAAATCTTACCACAAAACCACATGCTCTTCCAATTGCTTGACAGAAGTTCAACTTGAAAAGGTTTCCTTCAATGTAGATTATCTTTATGTTTCCAGCTAGTGATAGAAGTAAAGCCTGTCACAGCCTGTGTGGGTCTGGCACTCGAGATACTTTGGAACTCAAATAAAGGACTAGGGGAGACATGGAAAATAAAAATAAAAAAGAATAGTCAGGAGACAGAAAATAGGAAAACCCATACAGCTGTTCCCTATAATGTATATTCAGCTATGCTTGGGGAAACAAGATGACCCATTAGGTAGTGTCCTTTCCCAGAGGAATAATCTGGTAGGTGCAGCCAAATGACAATGTTTGCTAAGTAATAGCAGTGCTCAACATGTTAGATGTGATGTGGTCCCATGTTTTGAGTTGGTAAGCTAAAGCACATTGCTGGTAAGCAATTGATCTGTAGAAAGAAATGAGTCATCACAAAGAGGCCACATTACCCTTAGAAAGGTGTCTGGACCAGTTAAAGAGTGTAGTGTTCAAAGTGATGCTTCATTTCCACAGGGAAGAGATTGGCAGACTATAGTTGGAACACAGGGAAGATGCCGTCTATAAAGAATGTGTGGCTCTGGAGGCTAGAGAATGGTTTCAGGTGAACATAAGCTCCCTTGGCTGATGAATGTCCTGAATTCCACACAGATACAACCAACATGCTTAGGGCTGAAAGGTCCACTCCAGTTGGTAATAGAAATGAAGCCGCATTCACCTCCCAGGCTGGCTGAACACTGTGGCTCAGCTCCTGGAAAAATCAAAGACTGTTACCATAAGGACTTTGGCAGCTGTTAAAGCCAATCATGGAAGTAATTATGGGACAAGAAGAGTTGACTTTATCAATTATCCTCATGTGTATCTCATTCCTTTCTGAGCTGAGCTCTTGGATAATTCTGATTTTGCTACCTTGCTGCACCCTCCTCACAGCCTTGGGTGCTGACACCCAAGTCAATACTCTACTACAGCTTTTGATGCTTTGCATTCATCCTCTTCCCAAATGAAATAGATGTGTTCAACAGAGACCTCTCTGACACATTTTTAAAGCAGTGTCACTGAAAAATGAAGTTCCTCTAGCAAGGATTAGAGAAAGAAAGGCTAGATAATAGGACAGTTTCTGTGATGAGATTGGTTGGATGTGCATCTTTACTAACTGGGGTATCATGTTCAGCACCAGGTGGCTTTGACTTCCTTATCTGTAAAAATGGGAACAATAATAACATCGCTAACTTCATTGGGTCATGAGACAGAAAAAGAGACCACAGGCAACATGTTAGGAGCAATGTTCTATATAAAGTAGCTTTCAAGGCATCTTAGCAATTACTGCTTTTCAGCATTCCTCAGGCATCAGGGAATTTTAACAGCTACTTATCCAATGTGGGATAAGAGATCAGACCTAAAAAAGTAAACACATCTTGAATACCCCAAACCATATAACTTTATCTTTGAACTGCCTATTATATGACAAGGAGTTAAAACTTCTAAAATTCTGAGTATCCAACCACCTATAATTATATTTCTTACAGAATGCTCATTTTACTCTTCAGCGCTAAGCCTCCAATAATGACCTGAAGATAACAGCAGTTCCTGCTGAAGCCTCACTGAATTCATATTGTTGTCTCCCACATTCCTTGTGGCTTTACAGTACTAAAACTTATGATTTCCTTTTTTTTTTCTTTTTTTCTTTTTGGTATTGGGGATTTAGCCAGGGGTGCTTTACCCTGAACTGTATTCCCAGACATTTTTGAGACAGAGTCTCACTACATTGCTGAGGCTGGCCTCATATTTTTGACCCCCTGTCTTAGTTTTCAAGTAACTGGGATGCCACAGCACATGCCACAATGCTCAGGCTGATTTATTTTAAAAAATAACAATTGTATGATTTAGTTTACTTGATTTGCGTAACATTTCCTTCTCTTTTCTGCCTTTCTCCCACTCTCCTCTCTTCACATCTTAAATGAAGCTTTCTCTGTGTGTATTATGAATGCACATCAGTTAGTTAACTAAGATGTGCATGACAAAAGGTAAATGCTTTTTATAATTGGACTTAAATAAAACCGAATAATCAATGAGTAGACGAATAAAATAAAACACATTTAAATTGTTTTTTCTAGGTTGTAAACACAATGAGATCTGAAATAATTATTGTTAAATAAATTACATATTTATTGCAGACTGTCCTATTTTTGCAGTGATATAATGTACAACAGAATTTCATTTTGTTGAACAAAGATTCTGAAATGCAATCTAACTTCTACTATTTACTATATGATGCTGAACAAATATCTCGAGTTCTCTGTGGCCTATTTACATCATGAATCATATGAAAATAATAAAATTTCTTTGCTTATATAGTTATTTTAAATGTTTTAAGATCCATCCTGTTATTGATTTCTAGTTTCTTACCACTGTGGTTGAAAGAGATACTGGGTATTATTTCCATCTTAAATTTGTTAAGACTTGGTTGGTGACCTAACATGTCTATCCTATAGAGTCTTCTGTGAACTTTTGAAAAGAATGTGGGTGCTATTGGTGTTGGGTAGACATTTTAGGGTTACTTTGAAAATGAATTAATCTTAACAAAGTGCTTAGAATAGGATCTCACAAAGAGCAAGAGCTTTATGTTTCCTTACTGATTCAGAATTACAATAATTACACACAAAAGTAAATCCAAGCAAGGTAAGCCTTATCCAGTACAATGAGACGGGCTTATAAAAT
The DNA here is from genome assembly GCA_004024805.1 of Geosciurus inauris. Classification (NCBI taxonomy): domain Eukaryota; kingdom Metazoa; phylum Chordata; class Mammalia; order Rodentia; family Sciuridae; genus Geosciurus; species Geosciurus inauris. The sequence continues at coordinate 16,475 of PVHX01012127.1, read as the reverse complement.
TCTGATTTAAGTCTTCCAAGGTGTCTGACTAAAAAACATACAGCCAGGAGATAACTGTATGTGTGCATGCATGTGCACATGTGTGTGTGTTTGTGTGTGTCTATCTTGGCTCCTTCTTTAATATAGCAATGCTAGTTCACACTCCATTTAGCTAAATAAAAGATGTTTACACTTCCTTTAAGGCTGTTGCTCTTCCAGTCCCTCTGGCAGCAGATGTAAGAGAATAACATCCTGTTTTGCATGGCCAAAGCTTCCTCCACTACAAGAATGTTGTGCTAAATGTACTTCAAGAAATAAATGGTAGACTGCTGTCACAAAGGCTGTGTGGTGTTTGAGAGAAGTTCAGTCTTCCCCTTTCGATTTTTCACATAGCAAACTATTATTTTGAGACATTTCTGGATTTCCAGAGTTAGCTAGCAGCTTCAGGAACTGGCAACTTTCATATGGCTCAACTGACTTCTTGTTCCATTACCAACAATTCCAAAAGATACCTTGGGTTTTGGTGACAAGTGGAATAACTGAATTCTGTATTTAAAATGGAAGCTGCACTGGACATTGTAATATATATATATATATATATATATATATATATATATATATAGTAATTTTACAGAAGGAATATCTAAGATGGTTTAATAAAAATTAAAGACTTGCTATGTGACTTACCACAAACTTTTTTTCCATTTCTCAGTGATTTAGTGTTAAGCACAGCACTATTGTATTTTTATTAAGGACATTGAAATAATCTGATTTCTCTGGACTAACCCAAATTTTTTTTTTCAAAATTTTTAGAAAGGAGAGACAGGAAAAGGGCAGTTAGTTCTCTTCACAATAATCATGTATTAAAACCATCCCCAAACTCGGTGGTTTATGACAAATATTTAACTTGTCAGTCACAATCCATGGGTCTTCAAAGTTGGGCTGATCTTGCCTAAGCTTAGTTTGATTTGACTCCAAGATATGGATTTGGTTTAGATCTGCTGCACAATATCTCTGATCCTCTTTGGGTCAATAATAATAATAATTTAAGGCATGTTCTTCTCAAACTAAAAAGCAGGAGCATAAAATATGGGCCCAACAATGCACGCACACCTCAAGCATCACTCCATGCCCTTCTCTTACATCCAGCTGCTGAGCATCAGTCAAGGAGTGGGAAAGTACATTCTCCCCACCATGAGACCATGGAACTAGTTTGGGGGCAGAGAAGAAAGCTGGTGAAGAGCAGGGAGTGAATATCTGCTGGAAATAATGTGAATGAAATAATGTGAAACAACTAACTTTGTTTCCAAACTAGGAAGTACCAGGATGACTGTTCCCTGGGTCTCAGTAATAATTAGACTTAGTTTTAAGAAGTATAAATATATGTGCTTAGCACCCTTTTGGACATTCAGACAAAAGATGAGAACATCATGTCTCCTTAAATCCTGCTTTGTCTCACTATAAACACTAGGTATAGGAAAGTCATCTTACATTCATTCCTCAGGATATATAAATTTAAAGGGAGCATTTTCTAAACTTCTATAAAAATTTATTCTTCAATTTTTGGCTTGTAGCTTCTGTTCCTCATACCATGAAACCATAATCCATATGATTTACTGGACATCACGAAGTAGCAAATCCAAGGCATACATTTTTCTTTGAATCTATGAATTCAAGAAAAGTTTAATGAGTTATTACTTTAAGAACTATAAACTGTGATAGATGATAGGGATTCAAGAATGAACAGCAGAGTCATAATCCCTACTCTGATGAAAAGTAAGTTTACTTGGAAATGTAAACTGGTTTTCATCTAATTTTGTATGAAAACTGCTATAATAACAGATAAGCAGAGTGTGATAAGAAATAGAAGAAAAGAAGGAAGAATGTAAATGTAAAGTGTTGCAACTTGGAGTGACAGTGGATAGATAGTCTGATGATCCGTGATTCAAAGCTGAATGTTTTCTGGGAGGAAAGAAGGAATGAAGGAAAATAATGTAGCTGTAGATCAGTGAAACATATCCTCCTCCTTTCATGGTAAGTAAGAGAAGGAGCAGGGAGTGACAACAGGCACCACTGAGGAGAAGGCTTCAGGAGAGTTCTCAAGGGAATTATTTTAGAAGAAGGGAAAGGGAAATAACAGATCTATAGGCAGGTTTACAGAAGAAGGGCTGTGTCACAGATGGCCAGGTGGAAGAGTTGTGGAGGTTAGAAAGAGGTAAGGCAGGGGGAGGTTGAAAGAAGCATAGATACACAGAGATATATGTAGGCTGGAGGGCAGGGAATTAAAACTTGGGTTTACTGTGCTAAACAATGTAAACATCAATAAGGAGCACAAGTGGAGTGGCCCCGTGGTCTACTTTGTGGAAAGCCTGTAAGAGTGAGAGCCATGAGCAGTCACAGCTCCTTCCAGGCACACTGTGTTTTGGGCCCCATATGGACTCATTCCAGTTGAAGAGCAGAGGTCAAAAAGAAGTAGAGAGTCTCTGGACCAACCTATAGAAATTAGGGAGGAGAAAGGTAGAGAGAACCCTCCATATTTACAAGGAAGTTGACTCATCTCTCTTTCCTGACTAAGGGAAGCAGCTCAAATCTCTTCATCCTGATAAACCCAGGAAATACAGAGCCTGATAGTAACTTTTGCTTTTGACATTCAAAACCTTCAATATAGCATGTCATATTATGTAGATTTTAATATAATCTATTCTATACATGAACATTTACAACACCATGGTTCAGAGACTCATATCCTGAGTTCAAAGTGTAGCCCTCCCATGACCACTCATCTATTTCACCCATCTTGCAAGTAAAAATAAAATAATAAAAATGATAGCTTATTGGGTTGTTGGAACGACTCAATTATGTAAAGCTAAGGAAAGTAATGCTAAATTAAGTATATATACACAATGTATATTAAGAGTTCTCAGACACATTAAGGCTAACATGTGAATATTCAAGAGGGAGATGAATTATGTGAAAATGAGGAAATTTGGATTCACATAGTTGTACATTTGAATTCATACTACTTGTGTAATACTGCACAAGTTACTTTATGTCATAAAATATAGATGCATATAGGAAATCTATTTTACAAAATGTGGAAGGTCCTTGAACATAATGTTAGGTTTTCTTGTGTCATATGTGAACAGGATTATTAATAAATTTGTTACTTGATTATGTAATTATAATATATAGGGCATGTGTTTTAATTAGTAGATACCATAATTCAATTTCTTAATAACAGTCCTCTGGCAGCTTACACAGAACCCCCATAGGGAGCATACACAGCAGTGAGACAGTGTGAAAACAATGATTAAACATCCCTACTTTGAATATTATTATCACAGATGCATTTCTGGTTAAGATCATTCTAATCTAATTTAGATAAGGTATCAGTCATATAATTTTCTCCTCTAGGTCCTACATCAATGAAAAAGACATTTATCTGTGAAACTTGCTCTTTTTCATACTCCCCTGATCCTTGTGCCTAAATAGAAGATTTGATAATAAAGGAAAAAAACATATTTTGTTTTTTAATAGAAGTGAATCCACTTTTTGTCTGGATTTAATCCCTGTGAACACTTAGATGATCACCTGCTTTTGTTCTTCTGCCAGGTAATCATGTCCGGGACTTGACCATTGGTTTTTTGCCAGGAAGCCACTTCTCATGTCCTCTAGCTGTCCCTTTGCTCTGAGCAGTGGCTCTGTTCATCATAAGTGCTTGTGATGGCAATCCTCATGGGGACAACATCTTGTTAAGAAGTCAAAGTCTATGGCTTGAAGGCTGTAGAGTCCAGGGGATGAATATAAGGAGATTTGATATTTGATAGGCCAACTAATAATTACCTCCAGTGCAGTAGAACTATATAGTCTCATTTTGTCTTAGGGATTGAAACATTACCAATACTGCATTTGAAGCAGACTGGGGCCTTGAAGCAGACTAGGGTATTTTTTAGTACTTTATTCTGTAAGGTAGCAGGAACAACTGCTAAAAGGGAAAAAGAAAACAAGCTAAGGGAGGACGGGAATAAGAAAGACACGGAATGAACTGGAGATAACTTTCCTATATTCATATATGAATACACAACCAGTGAAACTCCACATCATGTACAACTGCAAGAACAGGATCCTAATTAGAATAAGTTATACTCCATGTATGTATAATATGCCAAAATACACTCTATTTTCATGTATATCTAAAAAGAATTTAAAAACCCTTTATAGTTATTTTGAAAAAATAGTTTATATATATATCACAATAAAATAATCCTGGGAGTATTACAGGTGAATCTTATAAGACCACAGATGCTGTGCACTCATAATGGCTTTGTAATTTAATATCATATTTGGACCTACAAAGGTGATATGTAATATGGATTAGGTATATCTTTAGAGTTCAGTAATCACATTTATTATCAGATAATACATGCTATTTGTGTTTTGCATTTTAAAATGACATACAAAGTACTGAGTAAAAGAATTCATCAGAAGTGTTGACAAGATTTTTAATTCCTTCTGTTTCCCCTGATATTTTTCTTAAATAGAATATGTAAGCAATGCAACCCATACGTAAAACACATCTCAGTTTATGTTTATTCTGCTTTTTATTGCACATTTGAAAATTAATAATTCAATGTTCTAATATTAGCTGTCATCTTAGCTGTGATAAAATTAATAATTCATCAAAATGATATCAAACAAATGGTGCCTTTTTTGTTCTGGATGAGAAATAATCCTTTCGGCTTTGAGAAACTACAATTGGTGAATTTATTTCTTTTATTTTGGGTCAAATAATATTTAATCATTTAAGCTATAATTTTAATGTTTTCATTTTAAATATAGAAATCTGAATATATTACAATTGATGCTAAGAAAGCAACTTTCCTCGTGTTGCAGAAGGTTGTTTCTACCCTTTCTTGTATTTTGGCAGATCAGCTTTCTTCAGAAAAACCACAATAAAAGAGTCATGTTTTGGAAAAGTTGAATATAAATGAAATGATTTCTTCTTTGGTTTTGGCTGATGTACTCTTTGCCTTTTACAGGCTCAAGTTCAGTGTATAAAATAAGAGTGATGGGTGCAATAGTCAAAGGCTCTGAACATTTTTTTTCCGAGTAATAATGTATTTTCCTTGAATCTACTTGAATGCATTTTAAGTTAAAATAATATGATCTTAAAGTAAAGTATTTCTATTGACTTTATGTTCCTAAAACACAGGCTTTCAGGAGTTTTTAATTTTTTTGAGGACAGAAGTTTGTCTCTTTCTACTTTATAGTTATTGCATTGGGCTTCCTAGGACTGTAGTTGGAGTGACAGTGAAGCAGGTTTTTCAAGCTGGCTCTTTCAATTCCTGCATTTGTTCTTGGAGACAGAGTGGAGTTGCACAAAAACAACACGGCTTGTATGAAGGCCTGAGCTCTCATCTCCACTCAGCCTGATTTTATTGACTACATTTGTAAAATAGGGAATTTATAGTATTCCAAAAGATGTTCAAAGTCTCACCATTGAAATTCTATATTCTAGGGGCTGGGATTGTGGCTCAGTGGTAGAGCGCTTGCCTCGCATGTGTGAGGCCCTGGGTTCGATCCTCAGCACCACATAAAAATAAATCAATAAAGATATTGTGTCCACCTACAACTAAAAAGTATTTTTAAAAAATTCTATATTCTACCTCACTCAAATCTTCCTAAATCTTGATGCAACATATTTATGTGTGGTAAGAAAAAACATTGTGTCCTGGCACATGTTACCACTTCCCGTTTCCCCCTGATTTGACCCTGTTTATTCTTGTTTCAGGGCTAACTTACCCAGCATCATGTGGCTTGGAGCCATCGGGGTGCTTGTTAAAAGTGGAAGGCCAGCCCAATTTTAGAGTCTGATTCAATGAAATGAATGTAGAGCACAGAATTCACATTTTAAGCACACCGAATTGTTGCAAGTAGTCCCCACATGGTAACCATCTATCCTGGCCTCACTAGAGTCCCAGCTGTGCTTCTAATATTAATAGGAAACAGGGCATTAAGAATACCCTCTTTAACTCTTAAAAGTATTTTGATTTAGATGATAATAAAAGGGATGTCCTACCCACAGACCACACTTCAAGGAGCACACAGTCATTGCCTCTCAGTGGAGTGTGACTCTGGAGTTGAAGAAGCAAGATGATGTGTGCTGGATCCAGTTATTAATGATAAAGTCCTGCACCCTGAATGGTGGTCCTTCTTCCCCCTCTCCTCCACTCCTCCTAGCCACTCCACTGTCAGCTTCCCTGAGTTCCTTCTTTTTCTTCATGCAGTCAAGTCTTATTAGTTTGTGTTTGGATTATTCAAGTAAGTGTGTACTTTAAAGTTACTAGCACTCACACTAAAATACAATTTTTCACTGAGCCTATAAACTTATAAGAATTTGTTTATTTACTTCAAAGTGAGTCAGCTATGTGCAAAAGACTGATAAATCTGTCAATGAGAACAACACAAAAGAGGATATATTAAAAACAGAGAAATTTACAGTCTTCCGTCTTTTCCTCCCACTTTTCACAAATTAAGTAGGTGTTTTCACAGCAAAGAGAAGCAGTCCTAAAACTTTTCCCTCCTGACTGAATAGAACTCATGCCATTTATCACAAGATTTTATTTAAGGATTGTATTTCATCACATATTGAGTTCTCACTATATGCAGGTTTTGACATCCCCTCAAAAACCCATGTTAAATTTTCATTACTGCTGTCACAGTATTAAGTGGTAGGCCCTTTCATAGGTGATAAGGCCATGAAGGTTTTGCAGTCATGACTGGATGAATGCCATTATCATGGCGGTGGGTTGGTTATCACTGGGGTGGGTCCTGATACAACATAAGTTTGACCAGATTGCTTCTCTCTGTATCAAGGGTGCGAACTTGCCTCCTGCCTTTCTGTGCTCTTCCCTTCTTGCATATAAATTATAAAACAAAAAGTCTTCATTAGATTCCAAGGCCCTGCCTTTAGACTTCCCAGCCTCCAGAACTGTGAGCCAATATAACTTCCCTTGTTTATAAATTACTTAGTCTACAGTACTCTGTTATAACAACAGAAAATAATTGAGACAGAAGGTAATGTGTTAAGTGCTATGAAAGCAAAGAAAACAGTGTCCATTTTCTTGAAAAGACATAATTTGGTATAATAAGTAGACAGATAAAACAATTGTATAGATTGAGTCATATGCAAAACTCTAGGAACATACAAAATTTTTAACTCATTCAATCTGCACTCTAAGAAATATCCAACTTCATCTTTTTTCATGGATATCTAAGTAGTAGATTATTTTGTCTGGGAATCAATTAACAAAGAATTCTAGATGAAGACTATAGTGGTATATTATAGAAATGGAATTTTCATGAAAGTTTCATTCAACTTCAACATTTGCTGAAGAACCTATTATGTACAGAACATTCTGCTTGGTGTTGGAGGTAATAGCAACATCACATATAATATGCTTCCTGACATCAAAAAGCCAAAGACATTGTATGTAATATAGAAGGTAGGAGGTTGTAAGTGTTAAAAGAACAACCTAGTAAGCACAATGTGATATTTCAGACAGACATATCCTACAGACCTTGTTCATCTTTATAGCTCATGTACCAAAGTACCTGATATATGATAGATACACATTTCTTATTTATTAGAAATAAATGTGAACTTGTAGAATATTGAAGGTCATATTTTGGCTTAGACTTTAAAAATAAAATCTCATGGATTTCTCTGAATATATTTTTCTGTAATAATTTTAAACCAAATTATTTATTTTTAGAAATGCTCTGATTAAAATACAACCTGTTCAGCTCTTCTCTGTTCTCTTCAATTTCACTTGTAACTTTGACATAGGAGGAGCATCAGTCTGTTCCCCTGATGTGACCACATCTTGTATCCCTCAGTTTCTTGCACATACTGTGCAATATGCCAATTCCTGTTTTAAAATGCAAGCCTCTCTAAATACATCTTAAAGTCTGGTATGCTCTGTCATCCCAGAGAAGATGAGATAAGAACCTGGAGGACAGAGAACATCTCTTTTATTTATTTATTGGATTTTTTCTTAAATGTTTTTCTACTTAATGGTGGACATCAATAGATGTTGACCAATTTTCTGCTGTCTGGAACTGATTTGGGGTCATATGTTTCCTCTTCCTACTGAGAAGTCTTAAGAATATGAAGCCAGCAACTATAGAAAAACTATATGTATTTTTAATTAAATGTTTGTGTATCTATCATATATCAAGTACTTTGGTACATGAGCTATAAAGATGAACAATGTATCTGTAAACCAAGCAAATTTTTTATAGCTCTTTTTCAGAAAGTATATTTCAAGTGACTTGGGGTTAAAAATTAAGCAAAATTCCAAGTCAACACAAATATTCTCTCATTTTTTTCTCTTTTTCTTCTGTGGTGGATAAATAAAAGCTAAAACAAGGAACAAATTTTAATAACTAATAATGCAAACTGATTGAAAATCATCTGTCTTATGGAGCCAGGAACAATATATATTACATAACCTATGTTCTCAGGACTACTATTCAGAATTCTTTATTTTTTATACCCTTAGGGGAAATAATATCTGATAATACTTGAAACTGACAAGTTAAATTTGCTAAGGAAATTTTAAAATTGGAAATTTTTGATCAGATGTTTCCTCTCCCTATCAACCATGCTCTTATATTGAGCTTTATTTTTTGTTAGTATCAAAATCTATTGATTCACAAGATAAATATTGACCTGACCTTGCCTTCACCTCAGTTTATATCTACTTCTTAAGTCAATAAATCTAGAAACTGATCTGACAGCAGTCAATATTAGTTTAAAATTCTTAAACTAGCAGCTTTGCTGTAAGGTAATAATTCAGTATTTTATAGTTTCTGTCTCAAAGAAAGAAAAAGGCAATGTGACTTACTAATTTGTTGGATAAAGTCATTACTGTGTCATTTGATTCCAAAAACTAAAATCTCACTCAGGCCAAAAAACACCTGTATTGCCTATATATCTTCTAATCTTTGAAAATATTTGAAATACCTCATTGTGCTTGCTGGTGGAAAATTAAACAACAGTCTCTTGCTTTGATTCTAATTATAATTAAGCTATACAATTATTCTCCAAATGACTGATGCTTGCTATTGGTCTCAGTTCCCCCTAGACTGAATTTTACCTGCAGGTATAATAAATAGAGTCAATAACCTTACTGGACTTTGCAAGTTAAAAGCAATAATACATTTGTTACCTCATTTATCAGTGTGTTTTTATCTTTTTCAAGTCTAGGAGGTACAAAGCAGGTCAAGATTTGCATATATTTATACTATGCATGAAAGAGGTAAGCTTAGGGGCCTGACCATGACTGATGCAATGTGCTGTACAATTTATTACTTTTTTAAGGCCACAGCGCTCATCTTTTACTTACATATCTCCCAGTGCTTTCGGGGATGGATGACATACTCATATTTCAGAATTCCATCTGCCAAAATGCTTAAAAAACATTTTAATTTTAATCTTACAAATAACAAATGGTTCATTTGTATTTAGTAACAATTGTGCTTAGAATTGTGTTTTCAATATAACCAATACTTGAGGTGTTCTAAGAAATAGATTATAATATTAAAATGTACTTAATCAGACAATCACTAGGAGATTGAGTCTAAATATCATGGGAATGGATGATGAGCTCAAAACAAAAAAATATGTTACATAATTCAATTTCTTAATCAGTTAAAAAGCATGTTATTGTAGGACATTTCAGAGTGTCATGTGAAGAGAAATTATTAATGACCTTATTAAAATTTTCATCCATTCCTAACAAATGACCACCTAACTATAGACAAATCATGCAAATTGGCCACCCTCTACAAGAAAGACACTAATACTTGAGGAAATTCTTGAAATCATGCTACCATACCTGGGTGCTAAGCTAATAAACCTCCCATTAAATTCTGACCTTTTTGAGAGCAGATATTATGCTGTCTTCATATTTGCATCTTATGTGTATGTTTGCAAAACATTCTTTGCATACACATGATTCTCAATAAATTCTTACATTTAACATAACAAACTTATGCCAATGATTTTTTATTTCACTTTAATCATTCTTATTGTCATTTAATCAGGTATCAACTCTAGATGTGAAAAAAGTAAAACAGTAGGTATCTAAATATCTTGATTATGAAACGACATGTTTTATAACCATATGAATAGAATCTGGAATGCCAAGACAACACATATAGGTAAGTATTGGAATTATAAAGTTAGATTATTCTATTGTTTATTGAATTTTTATCCCACTGTCTCATAACTTACCATTTCTTTTTATCCTGCACTATTTCTTATCATCTATTCCATCTCCATTATTCTGTTTTAATTTAATTTAGCACATGAGGAATAGAAATCATAATACCTAATTGAGAAAAAATTGTTAAGGTAAAAAGGTGTTTTCATATTATCAAAATGTAATTTATAATACTTACATAATGGCCAAATTCTGATAGAATTATAATATTTTGTTTACTTTTGGTACTAATAACTCATATCCAAAAGAATAAAAATAGTTCAAGGGAACCCCTCATCTACTTAATTCAGCTCTCTCCTCTCACACATTCAAGAAGCTAAAAATGGTTAGAGAGAGACAGTTATTTCCAGAAAGCTAGTATTTGAAATTCAGTGAAATGAATTCTCTTCCTACCTAGGATTCTTTATATTTTCCGTACTTAGTTTTGGTTAGCAGAGAGTGCTGCTTACAGTATCTCTCATTTGTGTAAGTGAAAAATAACTATGTTTTTATTACTTAAAATATTACAAAAAGGGACAATATGCTAAAAATATGCAGTGAACAAATATCATCTGTACAGACTGGAAGAGAACCTTCATAAATTAACCTTATTAGTGCATTACTGTAAGCGAATGCCAAAAAAGCTCCTAATTTGCATTAAGATAGATTTTTCAGGTTGGCTGCATGATTTAATTAAAGAAAAGATTAAGAATCATTAAACAAGCTGCTCTACCTTGCAATAACAGAATTCATATCTGATTCAGGTTAACGAAAACACAGATGGTGATTCAGTAACTGTTGAGTTGCTGTAACAGAATGAAAATGATCCCATTAGTTCCCTGGAAATGTGAGGGAATTTGGAAATTAGTATGCAGATACATTGTATGGTGCTAGACAGCTTGGTCTGCTCGGATCATCGCTGATTATACTTTGTTTGGGTTGGCAACACTGAACTTAATAAATGAAAAAATGTTCCAGTATACCACAGTTGGAAACTGTTCAAGGTTGAAATAGGTGTGCACGCTTTCAAAAGGAGAGAGTTAAGTAAACAAATGTCAATCAATTCAGAGCTGGCAACTTTCTTTTCCTTTAAAGAATATGTCTGTTCTTGAGAAGCAAGTGTCATAAAAATGGAAACCCTTTACTGGATACATATGTCTGTGTGGTATTTATTATTACAAAAGTATTTTAAATGCATAGTATCAGTGGGAGGAAGATATGCAAGCATTTTAATAGTTTTCTTTCTGGCAGAAATAGAAAAATTCAGTCACTATGAGGATCATTATATTTCTCACAAAAAGAAATCAATATAATTCTGATGGAAAATGTTATGACAGGATAAAAAAAAAGTGTAACTATAATGGCTATTGAAAGTTTAAAGGTGTCAATAAGGACCACAAAGTAATCCTCAAAAAGCCTTCTGGGAAAGAATGACTTAAACAAGTAGCATAGTCAATCACTACAGCTGACAGAAATAGCCATTTTGTCAAGAGCTCAACTGCACAGGCAGCCTCCATTTTTAACACCTGGTTCATGCCATCCGCCTGAGTGCTCAGTGTCTGACCCTTTAGAACATAGCTCAGGGAGAGTGCAAAAGACACAGATGAACAGCGGTCCTCCAAGGCAGGAAGCAAATGACCCTCTTCCGTTTACTTGTTACAATAAATCAGATACAACAAAGTGTGGTTTAAAGTCTATTTTGGTCATACAATTTTCCAGCAACTAACTTAAAGGCCAGAACATTGATCATATGAAATGTTCAAGGGTTCCAATGAAAATGGAGATCAGGCATTCTAGATTAAAATGTTCTGCTTATTGTGTGTTACAGTCTCTTCAGAGTGTTTTATACCAGGGACTTCATCCTACATGTGTAACACCTTGAAGCATAAGAAACATTAATTGATATCATGTAGTCTTGGATAACATGGGCTACCAACCTGATGATTCTAATCTCATGGAAAATGTAACCTGTTGTTCAGGGTTAGCCCCCAAATGCTCTCAAGCAGGTTGCTTTTCCTATACTACTATTCGTTTCATTAAACTGTTTATTTTTTATAGAGTTTTTCATTTCATTAAACTGTTTAAAAGGAGAATTATATCATCATTTTTTTACCAAAACTTATATACTAAACATTATACTCTCTAATGCATAAAAGCTTCAATATCTGGCAACATTTCAAAGTACACACATTGTTACAAACATGAGTGTCCAAATGACATCCCCATAGTCTACCACAAGAAGCCCTTTTTATGGCTCTCAAACTAGATCCCTAAGGAGATTCTACTATCAAGAAGAAAGGCTACAAAATACATTTCCACAGTCAGGACACAAATTCAGTATCTATGATTTTAAAGTCTATGGTATACCTCCTTTCCGTTTAATCACAACTTTATCTGATCTGTCTTTAAATTTTTGTTGTTTATTTTTAAAATGTCTCTCTTAACACTGTACTAACTGTACTAAGAAAGACATTGAGTGTATGAATTGTGCATGCAACATATGATACTATTTTAAGCTGATGCTCAAGAAAGAAACTAGATCAAGTTATTTGCCACGACAGTATAGTGTTGTCATTGTTAGAGCTCTAATGGACCACCTTCACCCTGCATGTGTAATGATCACTTAAGTTGCATTTAAACCTGGTTTTCTAAAGATTCACTTTCAGGCCCTTTTCCCAATGTTCAATAATGGTTTCAACTAGATTTTTTTTTCATGTAACCTGCCAGTTTTATTGATTATGTTCATGTTCAAACATTCTCTGAGAAGCTCTGAAGGCCACAGAACAGAGGTTTTGAAAAGAGTTATAATACATAGCTATATTGTTATGCTATTTAAAATTACTTAACCTATTCTCTTTATAACAAGAGCCTATGTTGTGGCAAATTGGTAGTTACTTTTTTTATTGTTGTGAAAGCTGTTTGTATGTGTTGCAATATTAGCTCTGCAATGACCTGGAAAATGTTGATCCATTAAAAATAAAAATAATAACAAAAAGTAAAAGAAAGAAAGAGTAGGCATCTTTATTTTAAAAAAACTTTAAAATATGATTCTTTATTATAAAAATGTAATTCCTGGTGGATGTAACTTATTCAAGCTACAGAATCAAATATTCACCCACTATTTTTTTTTTTTTTTTGTACCAGGGCTTAAACCAGGGACACTTAACCACTCAGCTACATCAAAAGCCCTTTTATAATTTTTATTTTAAGACAGGGTCTCCTTAAGATGCTTAGTGCCTCACTAAGTTGCTGAGACTGGCTTCAAACTTGCAATACTTCTGCTTCAGCTTCTCAAGTCACTAGGATTACAGGCATGTGCCACTATGCCCGGATCACCCACATTTTAATAAAAATTTCTACAGACGCACTTAGGTAACTAGATGTTATATGTTAACTTTCACAAACCTGTGTTATTTTTAAAGCTTATTAAAATTAAACGGTAATTTAAGTTGATTATTTAATTAATATAAGCAGAAAATTCTTAGTTGATATGCATTTGATTTCTCATTCCTTAAGTCAATGTTATCAAGTTATCTACTATACGCAATATGATACATTAGTAAATATCACAAGGTTTGCATTATTAATCTATACTGTCATGTATATTGCTTTAATTTCATAGATTATAAGATCAAAATTTAATTTACCAAAGTTGTCATGGCTAAACAGAATTTGAACACAATGCCTTTGTACTAACATCCATACTAAAGAAGAATCAAAGTTTCCACTGGAAAGATCCTTTTTTTTCTAAATTCACAACCAATATACTAAGAAATATGTTTACTTATAACAATCTAATGATTACTTCCAAAGAATGATAGCAAATAGCTCTTTCCCTCAAATTCCTGGAGAAAAGCTAAGACTCTATGTAGAGTAAGAAGGCTGAGCTACTAATTTCTCAGAAACCAAATTAATCTAATTACCTGTCCTTGAAGAAATTTTGGTCTAGCTCTTGTCCAGAGTAGAGCCATTCTTCACATCCTGGTTAAGTCTGACTTACTCTAAAATGAAGGGAATCCATCTACCACAAAGGTAAATTTTAAAAGGAAACAGTGTGTGGAAGAGAAAAACATGTTCAAAGAATGAATTATACTTCTGAAGTACATGGAAGCAGGGAAATAGAAGGAGGCTAATAAGAAAGAAGGAAATAAATAAACAAATAAATAAATAAAGGTGAAAGAAATAAAATTGAAAAAAATTAAACTGAAAAGAAGAAACCAAGGGATGAGGCTGTGAGATGACAGTCAGGGACAAGCTCTGATGGTCAACATGCCAACACTGGCATATACCCAGAGTTGTTTTTTCCTTCTCTTTACTTCAATAATCATTCCATCTCATCCCTTTCCCCTACCTTCTCATGGAAATAAATGGAGTGAACTAGGAGTACCCCTCCACTAACAATCTCCCACCCCATGGTCTAGCTTTGGAAGATGTGGAAGGACAGCATCATCATTAGGCAAGACCATTGTCCAATAGACTAAAAGGACAATAAAGAAAATAACAATAATAATAATTCTTATTGTCCAAGCAATCTCTGATATCAGTGATTATCTAAAACATCAACAGAGTTATAAAAATACCTTGGTATTTGTCATTTGAGTTACTGTTTTCTTCATAACTATAATTCCTTCTGGAGTTAAAAAAGGAAATATATTTAGGAAATGTGGGCACTTTCATGCATATATTTTAGATTCCTTCTGTTTCTGGCATCCTACAGGACCAACCAAAATTCAATAGTTCCTTTCCTTGTTGCATCATATGCCTTTCTATATATTTATTGATTAAAAGAACCTCAAAGAATCTGTAAAAGCAATTCTTCAGTGAAACAAGATTGGCTTGTTGGTTTATGTAAATAAACCATCAAATTGATAAATCATGAATGAAGTGAACATGAAAGATGAAATGAAATTCAAAAATGTGTTACAACAATATCTGTCTTAAAATGATGTTGTAGCAATTAGTACACAAAAAATCATGCAATACATATTGGCTGTCATTATAATTTTTGTTATTTGTAAAATGAGTAGACCTACAAACCTAGAAGGAGGAATTTCATGTAAGTCAGCGTATAAAAATTCAAACTTTAAGACATGCATTTCTTTTTTTTCCTTCATGCACAATCCCTTTTCTCCATTATCTCTACATTGTAAAACAGAATGGGAAGTTGAGAATTTTTTAAATATCACAAAATGTTCATATTCTCTTTAGCATGTTAAAGAATAAAAGTGAAGATAACTGATATGCAACTGTTTCTAAAGATGTATGAATTAGTCATGTTCCTGGGATAAAACTGAAGATAGGGTACATTTTAAAAAACACTGAAAAACTCTTTGCAAACAATTAGTTTCATCATTTGGTTCACCTTACTATGTATCATAGCATTAAGATATATGGGCAATTCAATTAAAGCTGAGAAAATTAGAAAAACGCTTCCTAGAAATATTGTTTGAATTGTTGCAAAACCTCTCCTTAGTTCACAGGAAACTATTATGATTACAAAATACAGCTAAAGAGAGAGTTAGCAATTTTTAGCAGCAATTCTAGTAAATAAAGAATTGAGTTGTATGTGTGTCCCAAGATTTACAAGTATTTTGGCAATATCAACTTATATTTTCCTATGGGATGACTCCTGGTGTGAAATGCTTTTAAGATAATTTATCCTACACATGGAAAAATATTTTAGAAATTTCTTTTTGTTTTTTGGAAGCAGTAAATTAAGCTGTTTGTTGCCATTCACATGTTCTAATAGCAAATTCTAGATACTTAGTCCATGATAGGTACTCTGTATGTATTTATTGATTAAGCAAACCCATTCATGATTTAAAATTTCTAAGTGTACCTAATATCAAAAATAGAGTTTTTCTACTAATAAATAAGAAAAATAAATTGATGAAAACTAAAGAAAACAAAGTAAATTTTTGTTGTTGTTTTTTTTATAGGGCAGCAGTAAAGAACAGCAGTTGGTGAAAATCAGTCTGTGCTCCTGAAGTTGACTGGGCAGAGGATGAAATTATACCCATGCCCCAGATGTAGAACACACAGAAAAAAAGTCCATGTGTACCTTTTTGGATTTCTGTTGAAGAAAACTACCTGGAAGAGCAATGGACTTCAACAGAGAGGGAGTGATAGGAGTGGACCACTGAAAAACCAGGGGCTGAGGATCAGCAGCAATAGAGGCATAAGTGAAAGACCTCTACAACGAGAATTACAAGACACTAAAGAAAGAAA